>BGNK01001495.1:21989-52273 GCA_003297005.1 Symbiodinium sp. clade A Y106 | reverse complement strand
CCCCCGCACCCTCCCCCCGATAACCCCAAGCTCACTCTGTGAGGTAATGAACGAAGCTCCTTCACGAGGAGCTTTCGTGATATGCTGGGGGGTGCTGCCGGCATCGCGTGTGCACTTTTTTGAGCAAGGCAAACATAATCAGAAGTAGAGACAGCCCATTCGCGAGTGTCCGACTGCGCAGCGTTATGTGATGAGATGCAACACAGGTGGGTATTTACAACTCCAGGTATCCACAAGTATCTACCCATCCTCGGTCACCCTACCCAGAGCATCTCAGAGCATCAGATCAACGCGTTTAAGATTTGCATGAGATTTGCATGAGCAATAAGCCACTGCTGCGGATGGTTTCGGCAGGCCCATGCATTTTGCCCGCTGCCTTGATTGCTGGAAACTGGTTGTGTGACGTCGAAAAAACGGTGGAACTCTGAAGCTTCGTCCATGTATGTGTGTATGCAATGCACTTTGAAGCTTGTCTTCAGAATCCGACAGTTTCATGGCTGGTAATCACATCGTTCACTTCATAGCGCACCAATCTGACCAATCCTTCGCCTTTTATTAAAGGTTGTCGTGAATGGGACGCAGCAATGTGACTCACACAGTTTGTGGATGTTTTTGGGAAGTTCTGAGCGCCAACGAACAGAAAACTAATCCGGCGGAGCTGGGTCGGTCTATTGCTTCTAATGCGAGCTGTTTCTCATCTGTTGGCCTACACCATGTTTCGAACATGTTTTGATCGTCGATGCCAGAATACTGCACTAATATTCCAAATCAAGCAAGAACTAGCTACTCGGGTTCACATCTTGTTAGTGCTACACTTGGTCAAAGCCAGTCCCATGAGCTTTTGTTGGCAAAGTTTGGTGGCTGTTTGGATTCAGCTTGCCCACGCCAGAGAACAGTGGAATTGAATTGTTGCTTCGACTACTTCCAAAAGCAACGAACAGTTCTCGCTCCAATCTGAAGCCAACAGGAAGTTGCGGGCCAAGACTTGGTTTTTGAATCATCAGTTTTTCAGAAAGAAACCTGAGTCGAATCGCAGAAAAACGTGCAAAACACACGTCGGACTGCTTGAGTCATGGCTTGCAAGAAAAATGCAGGTTCTGCATAAACTTACCTGGCTAGTGTTGGGCGGAGATCCAGCAGCTCGCTCTCATAGGGTCGAGCAGTTCATTGCACTCTGAGGCCTGTAACGCCTTAGGAGTCTCCGATGGAGTCATCCATGCAGAATTTGTTGAGAGGCAACTAGCTTGTGAGCTGTTGCCAACTGACATGACATTTGTCTTAAAGCCATGCTGCCCGCGAAACCTGGCTGTGGTTTTGCAGAGTTTACGGGTTTAAGGGGTTGGGGTGTGAGGCGAACGTCCGGGGAGTCATGACAGGCCACGCCAGTGACTCTTATTCAACTGGTTAGGGCGAGACCCTAAACCCGAAAAACCCGGACGCTCTTAACCCAAAGCCCAAAACCCCAGACCCCTGTTAACCCTAAGCTGACCACATAGCACGAAGTACTGACTTTCCGACTTTCCATGATTTATTCACGGGAAGCGTTGCCACATGTTGTCATATGCGTGCTGTTACCAACGAAGCCAGACCAGGATAAGGCCACAAGGCCATCGTGTCATGAAAACCGCGCCGGCAAGACACGAACTGTCAGGAGCAGCTCGAGACATTGATCGAACCTGGACTCCTGGAAGGTTCAAATCGAGCATAGCCCAAGCCGCAACGGGGGCAGCTGGGCCAGTCAGAGCTGGGCCTTCTGTAAGCTTTCAGATATCTTCACGGCGGTCTCGATCCAACCAACCTTCGGCAAGCCTACATAGAAGCTGTCCCATGTGCTCGCCCAGATTCTACATCCCACCTCGGCTCGCTTCCGCACTCCAGGATCTGCAACACGCGTCCTGAACAAATCAGCAAAGCGATAGAATTGCGCTTAAGGCTGTGATGATGAACGGTATGCACTCTGTGCTGCTTCGAAGGTTGGCCTGAGCACATCGTAGGTGTTGAAGGCCAAGGACAGCCTTGGGATGCGATAGTGTTTTCCATCACGCTGAACCAGGTGACGGAGAAACACCAGACAGGTGGCATTGCCCCTTGGGTACTCGTAGCATGCAGCAGTCACAACCCATGTTAGCTACTCGGTGGCCGCTTGATCGGTTTAAGATAGAACCATGTCGTCGGCATACTCCAAGTTCCACAAAGAGGATCCTGGCCTACTAGCCTGAGTGCTCCAGAGCTGAATCCGAAAGCACGCACATCCCTGTTCAACATTTTCGAACAAACCGTAAAAGCAAAGCTAAACAGACATGCAGAAAGAGGACAACCCTGGCGTAGGCCACGGGTTCGCGTTTACTGCGATGAAGTATGATTACTATCGCGGACAACGAAGGTTGGTTTCCATGCAACAAAAAGTTAATAGCATTCCGAAATGAAGGAGGAACGCCCATGTACTCAAAAGAAGATTGGATGTTTAGGCCTCTCTGCACTGCCAGCCCTCGATCGGGTTCTTGTAGGAGTTGGACATCGAGACAGAAGTGGGGAAACCCATCAAACAAAATTATTTCAATCAAAAAACTTTAGCCAAAAATCAAAAAACTTTTTGACCAATCTAAACAACTTTTCTCTAATCAAAAACAAACTTTCTCTGGATGTTTACAAGCAAACCCATGAGCATCCGGAGATTTCGTAGTCGTCGTCGTCGTCGTAGTCGTGGTAGTAATCGTAGTAGTAGTCGTAGTAGTATGGTTTGAGGTCTTCTGGGGGTTTAGGGTCGAAGCCAGAAAGATGGAACATCATTATCCTCATGCCCCATAAGGGTAAAAATCAAGGGAATCGCATCACTATTCATCCTAAATGCATGTTCCAACTTTCTGGGGTTCGCTGTAGGGCTTCCCCGGATGCTTTCTCCAGCAAGCACGCTCTTGCAGCCTGGAGCGTTAGGGTGCGAAGTTTTGCGGCTGTCCAAGGGCTCGATGAAACTCTTGCAAGGTTTCTACAGTGCCTAGCGTTTGTACGTTGACTGAAATGTGGCATTTCAGGGTTCAAGGCATGGAAATTTGCGCCTCTACGGTTCAGGCTGTTAGATTGCAGGCTTGAATAAGGTCTGTCTACCAAAACGAGCTGCAAACTCCGAGTTCACACCTAAGTGGCATGCTGCCGCTGCGACGATTCGGCNGAATAAGGTCTGTCTACCAAAACGAGCTGCAAACTCCGAGTTCACACCTAAGTGGCATGCTGCCGCTGCGACGATTCGGCATCAGCTGGCACTCCGAAAGCGTCTGCTGGGTGGCCTTCCCGGCCCTATAAAAAAAGCAGAAAGCCGTGACGACGGCATCGTAAGCTCATTACCTGAATCTTGCAGAGAGAGTGGGTGCCGGGCGCAGTGCAAGGTCTCAGCGAGTCACTCACGCAAGCCATGCATGAGCAGACACACTGCGATATTCAATCTTATGCGCGGCAACATCACCACGTACATCTTTCCACGAGGGGGATGATGACGACAGTGTCACGCAAACACACCCAACAGTATCACCACAAGAGCCGTTTTACTCGGTGTTTACAATACTTTCGTGATGTATTACCCCTACTTCTGGACTGTGCGTATTAAACTTTGCTGTTTCGAACGGCTTGCAGGAAAAACTCGAAATTGGGTGGGGGAAAGTTTTTTTCGGGGATGATCACGACACTGTTCCGCGGACACCCCGAACTATATCTCCACACCCTTGTGCGCACACACCACACAGTATTTCAAAAGCAAACCCTCACTAGTAGTAGTTGTTGTAGTAGTACTGGTAGTAGGAGTACTGGTGGTAGTAGTAGTAGTAGTAGTCGTGGTGGTGGTGGTGGTGGTGGTGGTGGTTTGTTCTTGTTGTTGTAGAAAAAGATCAATAATAGTAATAATAGTACTCATAGTACTTTTACTGCCGGTATTGTACTAGTACTACCTCAGTCTGCCTTCCATNGTGGTTTGTTCTTGTTGTTGTAGAAAAAGATCAATAATAGTAATAATAGTACTCATAGTACTTTTACTGCCGGTATTGTACTAGTACTACCTCAGTCTGCCTTCCATTATTCCTGTCTGACTTCCTTCATGTCTTCCTTCCTTGCGTCCTTTCTTCCTGCGTTCTTGCCTTCCTTGCCGCCCAACTTCCTTCCTGCCTTCCTGCCGTCCTTCCTGTCTGCCTGCCTGCCTGTCTGCCTGCCTTCCTTCCTGCCTTGCTTCCTTCCTTCCTTCCTGCCTTCCTTCCTTCCTTCCTCCCTCTCTCTCCTCGCCTTCCTTCCTTCCCTCCTGCCTTCCTTCCTTCCTTCCTGCCTTCTTTTCTTCCGTACTCCCTTCTTCTCTTCTATTGCAAAGGGAAAGNCTTCCTTCCTTCCTCCCTCTCTCTCCTCGCCTTCCTTCCTTCCCTCCTGCCTTCCTTCCTTCCTTCCTGCCTTCTTTTCTTCCGTACTCCCTTCTTCTCTTCTATTGCAAAGGGAAAGTTTTTTTGATTGTAAAAAAGCTTTTTTTGATTGGAAAAAAGGTTTTTATGATTGGCATCCCACAGAAGTGGGCGTGGGCTCTTCTCGAAGCTTGTTGTGGCAACCCCATACGCTTACATCTCTTCGACTTCCGCCCATTGCGAAGAAGCTGGCATGCAGAGTCTCGATCTGGCGCAGTTTACAAAGACCCTGTCACCAAAGTCCGTCAGAAACGTCTACCGATAAAGTCGAGCAGCCTTCCCGAGTCTGCATAGACTATCGCGAGCGTCTCAGTCGCCTGACACAGCAGCGGGAACGGTCGGCTTCGGCCCCTGTTGTCACAAAGTTCCTTCACCTGCTCACAAGCATTTCCTGCAAGTTGTACTATGATTTTCTGTTCTTCTTATTCTTCTCATTCTCATTATTGCTACTATGATGACTGTTATTATTGTTGTTATTATTGTTAGTGCTCCCAGGAATTCGTTTCCCACTGCGAGCTCTACCCGACTCTACCCACGAACTGCAAACCCTGCACCTCGTCGTCGATGGCTTGGGCGACCTTGTAGTCCAGTTTGCGACTCAGCTGCTCCTCGAGGGAGCATATTATATACAACACCATCATACACCATAATACGCTATAATATCACTGTTATGTGCTAGTGTACTTTTTCGATTATTGTATTTCACTATTTTAGAGTATTCTATGTGATGACATAATGTATGATGCTGATCGGCTCTGTATCGGATCCTTTTTCCCCTCAGTGAGGGGGATGATTTTTTGAGCCTGTTCCTCCTCTGCCCAGTAGTTCTAGATTACAGAACTCGCTTTGCGAGAGGCCAGATAGCATAGCAAAGTCTGAGCACCACGATCTGACGACTCCGGTTGTATAGGCTGTCACAACCAAACATCCCATATGACAATCTCACCAAGCTCATCCCGATACTGTTCGATTCCCTGCGCGCTCCGAAACGAACCCTGACGTCTCCATCCGCAACTTCACCGTCCAGCCATTGACCATAGACCCTGCGAAAGACCGAGAAGTTAGCCTGACTCCACAGTACTCCGGGTTTACGGTTTAGGGCTTGCGGTGTAGGGCTAGGACCGTTAGGACGCAGGGTTTAAAGAATTTTCAGTCTTCCACATATTACTGGTTCATTAATTCCTTCCTTTACTAACTCACTTATTCGCCCGCTGTCGAATGAAGAGGGTTCCCGAATTCACCCGTTGGGTCTCAACGGCCTGGCCAAACCTTTTGAAGGTTATATAGGCAGCTTGAGATTACTAAGTACCCCACTCTCAAGACCCATCGGGAAGTGCAGGCTGCTAGCGGGGACGAAGATTGCAGACGATGAATGCCAGGCGGTCCATGCCCTCATGCGGGTCCTTGCTTATTCGGTCACTGACGAGCTCCAGCAAGTCTGCGGCCTTGGGCACAGGCTGCAGGTGAAACTGCTACGCTGCGGACGATTGCCGGTGCCTTCTCCCAGTCTTTCGCAAACATGAACTCGCGCCCTGCATCGAGCAACTGCTTGGATGTTGCGATGCCGCCCTGACCTCATGGGCACCAACAGGTCACATATCCCAAGATTCCAATCTCCGTGCATGGACCTTTACCAGGAATCTCCAAGCTGCATGCCGTGAAGCTCTGTTTCTGCGACTGCCCTGGCATCATCACTGACCTGGAGGGGGCCTCGGCTGCATCCCTCGCATCCGAAAGCACTCCGCTCAAGCCAAGCGCGGGGCGTCGCTTGAACGACCTGGGAGCCAGACTCAGACTCAATACCAGATACATTCAATATGGAAGCTGTGGTCATTCTATGCTTCCCACGATTTGCTCTTGTCCTCTCTCTTGAAGGCCCACTTCTCCTGCAGTGGGCAGAGATTTACAAAGGCAAGGCGTGGAAGAGCTTGGGGGGTGCTACGAGAGAAACGAAATTCAAGGTCCACAAAACTTGCAGAAGCAGCCGACAACATCAGATGTTTAAGAGGTGCAAACCTCAACCCTCATGCAATCCATGCAAAACTGCGAGCTCTGGCCGCAAGATTGCTGAAAGCCGCAAGCGCATGTAAACCCTGCGGTCCCGCCCCAATCAATCGTGCGGGACGACAAAAAACTGCCCTCATCCGGCTGACGATCCAAACCAGCAAACCCTCAAAGGGTTCAAGTCCACTGAGTCGCTTCCGTCCTGGCCCTCGCCGGCTTCTTCTTCGTTCACGCGGGCGCTGCTTGAGCTGCTTCCGCCGGAGCCCTGTGCAGCATTCCGGTGCGCAATGGGCCCAGAGGATGGACCAGGGTACACCAACCAGGATCTCAGTCGAATCTGTAGGGGGTATCTGCTCAGGGCTTTTTGGACGCTCGCTGCTGTCTGGATTCACTTGATGTTGGTTAGGCATGGCTCTAATTTGTGTCAGGTGTGTGATTGTTCAGGGGCCACATCTGCCCTTTGGAAGTTGCCCGCTTCATGAACCGCAAGTTCCGGCACTCTAAGATCTTCCGATGCAGCGGGTAATTGGAATGAAAGCAACTTCCCGGGTGCACAGCTGCCTCATCATCAGCAGAATCTTCGTTGCTGGTATCGTCGTCGCTAGACGCCTCGCAGTCGCAGAAGCCCAAAGCAGAAGTACCTCGTTCCTTTACATATTCTTTTCGTCCCTTCTTACTGACAGGTCCCCTTCGTCCTGCAAAACCACGTGCACAGAAAGGGTGGCAACTGTCTCGAAATACCCGGGCTTCTGGCATCTTTGTCAGGCCTTCCGGGGACCTGAGTAGGAGGGCATCAGACCACCTTCCACAGAAAACAACACCTCTCCTGGGGCTGCCGAATGTCAAGAGTGGAACATGAGAAACGACCAGTGAAAGCTGAGGAAGGAGCCGCTCTCGTTCCTTTCAACACCTCTCAGCAGCTGGGAGAAATGGGACGAATTCCCACCAGGAATCGGTAAGCGGCCAATATAGGGGCCTTAATAGTTAGAATAGGGTTTTGGGGCCCATTGTACTATAATTATAATAGGGAACCCCCGAAATAGTCTACATTAAGCGAGACGACCTGGATCTTCCTCTGAACTTCCATCATACGGAGCTTCTTCCGCTCCTGGCACTTGACTGGAATTTCGGGGGGCACTTTGACTATAAGGCTCTCAGGTATGCGGTATGCCTGCATGCTCATTCGTCCGCGACCGCGGCGAGTGCTATCCCGGGCGATGTTGACGGCAGCGCTGATGGCTTGCTCTCCTTGCCGAGGGCATCAGATGCCCCGTCGTCGTGGTGAGATGCTGCAGATCCGAGGCTGCAGCGGGATCGCTGCGCCTGCCTAGCGACTTTCGTCCCCCGTCGCAGGCAGTACAACACTGCGGCTGCCGCCCCGATGTGCCTCGCGCGACTGGGCAAATTTTCCAAAATGGACAGGGTGCAAACTGACAAGCTGGCCTCCCATGCTCTGTGCTTGACGGTTCCTGCGAAGAGCACTGGCATCTGCTCTTGCGGCAGGACGCCTGCATGAACAAATCCCAGGCTCACTCAGCGTGTTGCTGTTCACAGGATGCAAGAATCAACCGCGCCTGGGCAGGAAGAGCTTTCAAATCAATTAACCTGCAGCTACCGATGCTTTGCTTCTACCAGGTGCGAACATTTTTGTCCATGTTTCCTGCACTTTTTCGCACAAACAAAGACAAACATGTCAGAAAGGTCCCGGCGACGGCCGCGGCACGGCGAAGGCAGTCGACATGACAGCAGGCCTTCCAAAGACCTTGCCGGTTCGGTTACGGGGCCTTCGGGCCTTGCGATTGTGTTGAGGCGATTGCGGACGAAGGATGGCTTGGAGCAATTACGCCTTGCATCTTCTCGTAGTTCGCGCCACTTCGGTCAGCCAGTGTTGGACCCTCAGAAACAGCAGCCCCCATATGGAAGGGCCTGCTGCGCAACTGGAGATGCGGCGGCCGTCTGCGAGCTACTTGGGATGGCAACGGAGTCTACTAGTTCCCCGAAGTGAGCCTCCTTCGATACATGCTACTACTCCGAAGTGGTGCTTGCTGGTTGCTTCAGATCAAGACTCGCAGATTGTTCCTTTTGAATCTACTGTTGCTGTGCAAATCCCTACAAGCATATTCAACCACGGCACTAAGGAAACGCCTGCGGAAAGGCGAGCCCAATGCCAAGTCTGGAGAACGCATTGAGATCTAGACTGAACTGAATGAATCTTGCAAGGGCACCAGAAGATAACTGATTATGCCCTCGACAGCTCACAGGTTGTATCTTTGCACATGGAAAACTGGCAACGCTGAAAATCGAAATCCACAACGGGCGCCCGCAGCAGGAAGATCAATCGCTGGGCACGCCGATTGGAAGAGCGAGGCCAATTCAAAAGAGCTCCAGGGAGCTCTGGAACTCTAGGCGGTGGCCTCAGAAAAGCGACAGATGGCTCGCTCTTTGCTTTGACACATTCGCAGTTGCCGCACCTTTTTCTTTGAGGCCTTTCCACGAACTTGCTTTGCCTTTCCGAAGTCGCTCCTTCGGCCAGCGAGCACGGGAACAGGTTGCTCGTGGCGCGCCTCCGCTTGGAAGGTGTCCTTTGTGCCACCGTGCAGTTGAATACGAGGCCGTCCGAAGAAGCCTGAAGCACAGAACACAGATGCCTTGATTTTCCTGCAGTCTTCTCACTGCCCTTACCTTGGGGTCCATCGCGAAGAAGCCGCACCGCTCGAACTGAACCTGAAGTGCTACTGAGTTTCAAGGGCACCGGGAGGCGTTCGTGTCCATATAAGCCTTTGCTCAAAGGACGCGTGAAACACCCGACAAGCATAAAGGCATCGGTGGTCTTGTGGGGTTTTGCGCAGCTGGTCGTGGCGGCATGTGCTGAGGTCAAGCGCCCGGAAAATGTCCTCCCCACTCTCCTTTCAGGGACCATGACACAACTCGGTACCACATGCTACAGGCTGAGGAATACATGGCATGTCCACTTTTGCAGGATTCCGGTTGAGTGTACTCTTGTTGGTAGGGTCCCACGTTAATGCTCTCAAATGTTGCAGTGCTCATGCTGTCGTACCGCTCGCAGTCATACATGATTGGACAACTTTGGATGCAAAAACTAAATCATGCATGTTGATACATCTTACACTGTCTTTCGCTACTACTTCATTCGGTCACATATTCTAGCTCCGTTGTTGCCCAACTGCTCTGTGTCCTATTTCGGATGCCAGTGCGAGTGTCTGAAAACAGTAGTATACCATGCTACAATTGCAGTAGCAGTATGTCGCTGTAGTTATAAAGGTACGAACGACATCACATCCTTGCATTGGTGTGTCTTGCCCCTGGGGTCTTTGAAGCCGTCGCCGCTGAGCATTCGGAGCACTACAGCACCCTAAACAGCTGCCGTTGTTGCTGTTGTTGCTGGTGGTGCTGCTGCTATTGCTGCTGCTGGTGGAGGTTGTGGTGGTGGTGGTGGTGGTGGTGGCGGTGGTGTGGTCTTTGTGGCGGTGGTTGTTATCCATTATTGTTGTCTGGGTGCTGCTACTGCTGCTGCCGCCGCCGCCCTAGTGGTTTCCGAATACTACTACTCCAGATTTCTAGCAAGCTTATGCTACCATGGATATGCGGGAGCAACTTTGCAAATATGCCACTGCGCTGCTAGCTGCATCTGGCCTGGTGCTCCTCCACCATGCCAGCAACACTCGGCTCACATCGGGCACCTCGAAAAGGCTCAGCAAAGCAGAGAAGAGACGCTGACTCTTTTGGCCAATGCTCTGAGCTCGCTGTTGGCCATGCCGTTTGTGGGCCAGGCCCCAACGGACGAAGCTCGGCCAAGCACCCGCTAGCACTTCGCAGGACTTGGGGTTCAAGGCGTCCAGGAAGTCGCCTGCCTCCTAACATGGGAGTTGCAAAATGCGGATGAGACATGGAGCATGGTTCCATATGACCATATGGGTATGGGATCCTCTGGTCTTGGCTCACTGAATAGCTTGTCGTACATCCTGACGGTGACGGGTGTCGACCTAGGCCAGCACAGCTCTGAGCCCCGGAGATCCCGAAGAGCCTGAGGGCCAAGCAGGGTTTTATGTGCCCAGTGGACCACAGCGACCTTCTTCGGTGGCCTCAACTGCTCAATCTCTCTAGAAGTTGACTCCAACATGATAATCTTGTTTCGCAATTCCTGTCAGATTCGCAGCTTTGGCATCGGAAGCAAGTGGGAAACTGGGCGGTGCCGTCAGTTGCCTGTAAATGCTGAATCAAGCGCTATGCCTTGGGTGCGCGAGTGATGGAAGAAAGAGCGAGCGAGACAGAGAGAGAGAGAGAGGCAGTGAGCAGGAGGGGGCAAAGCCGGGGGAGGAAGGAGAAAGAGGAAAACTGATCGCAAAGAAAGAGACCAGGATAAATCTCATAAGCCGATTATTACAGTTACAGCTCTTTACATTTTGAACTAACTTCTGCTTCCAATCGATGCCCAAAACATTCTCTGGGTCTGAAAGGGTCGGAACACTCGTACAGCTACAACGCCTCTCCAAATCGCCAGGCCTCTTTCCGAGGGAGTCGGGATCGTACGAGCACCGCAGCTCTTGGATTTCGCCATCTGGCCCACGAACCACCTCGATTCTGGACACCGAAAGGAATGGCGAGTAGACCCGGACAGGAAACCAACGTGAATGACCCCATGCCTCGTCACACTTGATGACGTATCCATATCGAAGCTTAACCTCTCGCATTTTGGAGGAATCGCACTGCATCGTACTGTCGATGCTAACGACTCGTTACTGTCCTTATTCATCTTCGCTTTCCTGCAAACAACAGCTGGGTTGCTAGAATCTGCTGGAATGCGTGCCTGGCAGTTTGACATCACGAAACGTCCTGATCGCCCTCCAAACACCAGCTCCAAAAGGCATCACCCTAAACTCGAAGCCTAAAATCCTTAAACCCTACCATTCTCGAACGATGCATACACAAAAAATCTTAGAGGCACTCGGCCTGTCTGCCCGGCGCCAAGCGCTTGAAGCCGGGCTCAGGCTCCTCCTGGAAGTCCTTCCGAGAGCTGACCACTGCTTTCAGCACGTCATACATACATACATACATGTACGGGTGTGTGTGTGTGTGCATGCGTACGGACTATAGTCTATTAAATGTTACCATATATTGTACTATGTTATAGTATATTCTACTATATTCTGCTCTCTTCTACTATATTATGCTTTATTATACGATAATGATACTATGCGATATAACACTATACTCTACTATATATATTCCAGTGTCTTATACATATTTACTATATTATTCCATTATATTATATACTAATATACTTCATTATACTAAATTCAACGATACTGGATGCATGGATCGCGGACAGCCGCGGCATAGGGGGGAACAAAAACTGGAGGACCGGCACGCAACCCAATTCCTGGCCGAGGCCATACCGTAAGCGGCCGATTGCAAGGCAGTTAAGCAGTTTTATACTTCATTATATTGCAGTGTACTATATTGAAGCATATCATACCATGTTCAACAATAGTATTACCATATCACATCATACCACGACAATTCATATCATATCATGTAATCATATGTTCTGTACATTATACTATGCTATAGCGAACTATACTATATTACAGCCATGTTATAGCATACTATAGTATACTGTAGTTTCGACTAGTAGATATCGACGTTAGAAATATGTCAAAGTTTATTATGGTGAAATAAAGTATGTCGTGGTATACCGTAGTATACTGTAATACGCTATAGTTGTTAGTGTCTGCTTCATTATGTTCTGACAGATTGCAAGTTCTTGAAAGATGCGAACATATACTAGAGTGTACATATACATTATGTTGCACGAACTGCAACCTCTTTCATCACACGTTGCTTTGCATTACGTTATGTTACACTACACCATGTTACACGTTGTACTTTCTATTGCCGTCTATAACAACATACTATGACTTATAATACGTACCACATTACATATTACATCTCATTATGCTATATTGCATCATGTTACATGGTACTATGTCATACTATCCTGTGTTCGATCACACCTACACCTACACCTACAGTCCCATCTATCTCACACTGAAGTCAACGAGAAAAGTCAACGAGAAACACTGTGACCCTTCGATCCTTGCCAAGCGGACCGTTACGACCCGACCCTGTCCGACACTTTCGCCCGCAAATACCATGAAAACTCTCTTTTGCTGAGCAGAGCGATCCTCAATGTCCAGGAGCAAGTCCTAGCGGCAAGAAGGGGACTTACAGGCCCTGGGCTGGAAACGACGAATCTCTGGTTGGCACTTGCAGTCCTACTACTCGTCTCTATCCGAACATGACGCTGTGTATATTCACTGTCTTGCGTCGTCTCTAGGTCGTGGTATTTTGTCAGTGCAGCATGACCATATTGCTGAAGAGTGAAGCCATGGACGGGAAAGACAATGTCCCTACCGAGCAACGACGCAGGCATGAGTCCCGGCCGAAGTGCATCTGCCGCGGCATGGCATCAGAGTCGCCACCGGGCACCTCAAACTATAGAGCTCAAGGCAGGTGACCCGCGGTTGCATCGTCGGTCCCACCCAACTAGACGACACAACAGGCACTGCCAGCTGACAGCCGCACCTCAATCAGCTCGTCCTGGCTTCGCAGCTCCGGGTACAACACTGATTTCTTCCGACCACGCCGCACATGTAAGTTGCTCGAATCAACTTCTGACGGCTTAGAGCACGAAAGCTTCAGCGCTTTCCTCTCAGCTCCAGTCATTCAGCTGTTGCGGAACATGTGGACATCATGTGGACCGTGCCTCCTGTCCATCCGGCCAGTTTGTGATGGTGACCTGAAGACACTCTGAAGACGGAAGTGCCATATCAGATGAATTCTCCGGAAAGAGGTTCAACGTCCGATCAGCTAAGAGCCGAGATATTTTTAGTGTGGCGCCGCTGAGCCACCAGCCTGAAGTGGCCGCAGCACGCATAGCAATTTCTCGGACACCTGCTCCTCAGGGACGCAACAAGCTTGACCCGAGCGGGGCAGATAAACACCCAAGACCAATCAAGACAACCACACACAGCATGTTGGGATGCTTTGTGAGCATCGTGCCTGGAGCACGTCTCGAACGCAGTTCTCGAGGAGAGTGTACTCGATCACGCTCGTAGGCACCTCTAAGTCTGCTGCACAAGCACTCCTAAACGCAGTGTGACAGAGGAAACTAGGGCTGACTTGGGTAGCCCTGGGAACTACTAGAACTTGGCAAGCCGACAGATAGACGGACGACAGATCTTCCATCCTCGAAAAGTGCGAGCATGTCGTGCTTTCAACTAACAGACAGCTTCACGTAACATCCAGGATGAAGTATGTCAGCTTGGACTTAGACACCAGTGAGGCCAAACATAATGCCTCTCCCGACCTTGGTAACTCCGATCAGCTCGCAGAGCTTTCGCAGTGCAGCAGGGGGGTAACCTCTCCGCCTGAGAGATGCTGACACATCCGCCTTATGCCTGCCAGTGGCTCCCCTCCTGCATGATCTGAGTTGCTCGCCGCATTCCGGAAATGGTCGGCATGCGCGGGTCGTCCCAGCCCTCCACGTAGCCGCCCTGACCAGCATCGTATCCACACCAGCAAACCGAACTCCCACACAAAAGCCGGCCTCCACCAAACGCCTGCACTGTGGCAGGGGTCCAAACTCAACGAAAGCTTGGATGTTGAAAAAACACTTCGGCTAACGAGAGCAAATTTCCATGTTTCAAGGCAAGATGAGGCGAGAAACTGTTCATTCAATTCGAGAAGTCAAGGTCAGACCTGTCGTTGCATGATGGCATGGGAGTCCAGTGCAGCTGCAGCCGAGCAGCTTTAGCTTCCGCTTCCTGGGCGTAACGCAAAGACATCTTGTCAAGCAGCATGATGCAGTTTGGCTTCAGCGGTCCGCACCAGCAGTGCTGCCAAGCTTCGAGACAACGATATGCGTCATCTCCAATCGCGCAAACTCATGCTGCCTGACAGCAGGGCTTGATTTTGAAATCTAGCTCTGACGTATTCGCAGGAAACTCCGCCTGGGAAGGGCGGAGCTTGGAGGCTGGCAGAGAGGAAGAGCATCGGGCAAGCTTGCCACCTTCTCGTTGAACCTCGCAAAAGAACGCGATTTGGCAGCCCGGATCCGATCTCGTCTCCGAGTGCCCGACCAATCATACAATTCCTGAGCCCAAACGGAACAGCCGACTACGCGACTCCCGTGAAACTGCACCGTACTACGACAGCTCCGGTTGGAGGATGTCACGTCACTGCAGATTACAGAAGTCAGCTAAGGAATGCTCACAAGATGCATCTGAGAGTCATTGTGCATGTTGAATTCCAGCGTACAAACAGAGTGGGTGACCCCCTGGCAGGATGTTGCGGGCTTCGTACACTGAAGTTTGCAATCTCCACGACGAGCACTCTCTTCCCGACCTCTATGGCGTCGGAAAGTCCGTGAGCCCAGTCGTAGGAAGGGTAGATCGGCCACTGCCAACACAAAGTACTCAGGACATGCTCAGCGGTAGTGTGCTGCTAACAAGACTCGAAACTCGCACCTCGCTGCCAGTTCGCGGATGAGGTGTGTTGGGCAGTATCCGATACATGATCGGATCCCGCCTCAGCACAAGATTGCTTGTATGCAGCTGCCAGGTGCAAGCAGACCTAGCAACTTCCAACACCAACATCAGATCCGTGCACAGACGTGGGCAACTCAGCGCCAGGCAAAATGACATTTGGATGCCCCATGTCAATCTTCGCCCGCAGCACTGCGGAACCCTCGCAACAAGCGCAGTGTCTCAATACTACCGCGATTCCAACTTCCCCAATACTATTCACTTTGTCTCAGATCAGCACATGGTGCTATGCGCTGACGTGTCGGGCCTGTTCCATTTCGCCGGCTCGCATCCGCCGGAAAATCTGGAGGCCTCAGCTTCCGAAGCTCTGAAGCCCTGCATTCATGAGCGAGCTGAGGATTGCAAAACAGTGTGTGCACCAATTGTGTGCAAGAACAAATGTGTGAGGACTGCGGGTTCGAATCCAACATCAAACCTTCAAGTGACGGGTAAGTCAACATTTGTTGCACGATCCTCCACGATCTTGGCCGGCAGCTCAGCATGTGCAGGCATGTTACTTCGGTGTTCATGTGGTATCTGAGACATGAACCCAAAACACTAGTCGTTAAATCTATTCCAAACAAGCTGTTTAGACATTGCTGCTTGAAACTTTGTCAGAATTTCTCGTTTTGAACTGTTCGTCGTGTTGGAAACTAACAGGTAAAGGAATTGTGATAGAGAAATCTCAGTATCCAAACTCAAGGTAACAACCTTCAAAAGAAACTCAGTCAGACATCTTGGCTTGCAACATTCGAAAACGTCGAGGTGGAGACATCTTCCAAAACTTTCATTTTGGAAACCCGACCAGTTGGATATGCCAGTATCAGCTTCCAACTTGATCTTCAGGAGCAGTAGCAGCCCGACGCAGTTCTCTCCGTCAGCAATTGGTTCCTTGTTTGTTGCCATGAGACGTTCGGCCTCTGAAAGGAAGCCAGAAAGTGCACCGCACGCAGGCAAACACAAGTGGGCAGGACTCCTGGCAGGAAATCGGAGCAGCCCACTGACTTTACGGTGCAGAAATGCATGCGTCATTCATTACTTGCAAAACTACAAGGCACCTGGCAGCACTTGAAAGGCCGGATTGAATGGGTGGGAGGGGCGGGCTCATGGTCATGAGATGTCATCGTGCCGACCGTATCAATGGACAGGCCTTTCACTTCGTATAATACATCGTAGCATACCATGCCATATTAGTATTATATGGTATACAGTACCCCACGATCTTGTCCTGTACAAAACCATACTATACCATCCCCTACTGCATGGTACCAAAAAGCATATCGAGCTGAACTTTCTGCAGGCCGGCGTGGCTGAGGCTCTGGCTCTCCTCCGCCGGTCGATCCCGGTAGGGACTGTCCTTCCCTGGCCTGGCTCGACCAAGGACTGCTTCGATAGAGCGTAGCCTGTGTAGGGTATGTGTACAGTGAGGTTTGTGTGAGTATAAATGGTATAAACTCTAAATGTACAAGGACTATGTGACTAGAAGGGGATCATGAGGACACCGGGGTTTGGGGCTGTCTTGCATCATAGTATAGACCCTTTGTGCGGACTAAATGGGGAAACCCATTCTTATTCAGTAGCGAGAACAGACTGCATATGATTCTGATACGTGGCCCCACATATCATCATTTGTGTGATTGTGGCAATATGATGCCGTGCAAAACAAGAAGGAACGTGACACAATGAAAGAACAAACGAAAGAGCGAGAGAGAGAGAGAGAGATGCACCTCTAATACCCACCGGCTTGCCTGCCTGCGTACCTACCTACATACCTTCATTTGCCACTGCCCACAAAGGGTCCAGCATTGAGGCTTGATGCTGAGAGCGCTGGGTTATGACGGTTACGAGTCAGAAACTACTCAAGGACATCAACGAAGCGTCGTGTCGAATACGCAATGCTACCGTTGTCCATTCGCGGCCGAAGATGTGACTGACGAGTCCAAGCCTCGTCACAGAGCCTCGGTATTCGGAGATCTCCTGGCACAGCGGAGCGATATCAATGTCAAACGGCGCGCCGCACGCTAAGCTTTCTGACCGAACCACAGCAACCAAATGGACATCCGTCGACCCTGAGCCCTTTCACCATATCCCGGGCAACTCCTCGGCACTGAGTTCGTCTACATATGCCCAGCCTGCCACTGCGCAGACAGCAAACGAGTTCGGGACCCACTTTCATGCCCGCATTTCATGCCGGTGCCTTGCTCGATGAAAGCCTGACGAGCACTCGATTCGATTCCGGCTGAGCACATTCGCTGCAGTCTGTCATGGATTCCGCCTCTGCCCAGGAGTAGAGCAGCGGAAAGTAGTCCGAAGCATAGCGCTCCTGACACAAACCCTTTGCAGTGAATCACCGCTGCGCCAGCGTATGTCCCACTGGCTGTGCCGCACTCCAAAGCTCTCCAACATCCTTGACTCCATGTAAAGCTGCCAAGTCTCAGTGCCCTCCCACGAAAAGCCCATCCACCTGCAGGCATCTTGGGCTAGGCCAAAAATCACTGCCAACAGTACAAGTGCGATGTCCGCCAAATAACCAATTTTGCGAATGGCCAGCAGCTGCCAAAAGCAGCAATATCTCAGAACATACGGGATCCCGAACTCAGCGAACTCCACAAATATTCAGCCTGGCGTATTCAGAGTTCTTGGCCGTGCAACTCCTTAACACTGTTGCCTTTAATGAGCAGATTACTTGCCAAGCCGGACGAGGATGATGATGATGACTGGTGACGACGATGATGCTGGTGACGATGGTGAGGATGGTGATGGCGATCATGATGACGACGGCGACTGGGACGAGCAAGATAATGCTGATGTTCCAAACGCATGTCATCGTCGCCGTGCCATCGCAGCATCGACTAGAGACCGCAGCTTAAATCTTCCACCGACACGACATCATTAGGCTACCTCGAAGCTCGAACTCTGAAGCCCCTTGGCCCTTGGCCTCACATCCTCCTGGATGCTATCGATGAACTCCTGCTTTCAGGCAAGCTGCGCATGCGCAAATCCTAGGTACTACAGAGCCCAGGGACTTCGAGTGCCTGCGAAGACTACAACCAACATCTTAGCATGAAGCTGCATTCCTCACCTGCTTCTCGCTTTCCGGGTTCGTGTCATCAAATCGCAGGTTGCACTTGCCATCAAACTTCTGTGCCTCCGCGATCGAGTGAATCGGGCAAAGGATCTCGGAGAGTTCAACAGTGGGCTGAGTCCAGCGCGATGCCAAAATTAAGGCAGATCGACTTGACATGGCCTCCAGCTGTGGACTGTGCCAGCTTCGTTTCGTCTGAATCGGTTTAAGAAGGCTGAGAGGCCAATGTGCAAGTAACCATTTGGCTCGGGAGGAAAGCGAGTATGTACCCGACCTGCGCGCCAGGTCAAAGCGACAAACTAAAATTCCAAAAAGAAAGCGTCCGGCCAGCATACGTCTCTTTTTCGATGTCTCCCACGACAATGTCCTGCAATTGGAGTCGGCCGGGGTTTTGTGGATTCTTGGACCCAACATCGGCCTCCACGAAATTGCCGGCCTCTGCAACATCGGCGGCCTGACGTGCCCACCAGCCAAGCAGCTGCTCTCTCATTCACAAGGTCGTAGAATCGTAGAACGCCGTCTGCCTGCGCGGCCACCAGTGTCCGCGAACTGCCTGTTTGCCAGGTCTGGCATCTTCCGGTGGCCCAAAACCCTTCTCATGCTTGCGGCATCGCCTCGAGTGCTTCTTGCTCTTGGAAGCAATGCACGGCAGCCGCCTCGGATTCTGCAAGATCTTTAGTCGGAATGCCCAGCCATGGGCATGTGTAAGCTTTTCGGGTGTGTTGGTAGCACCAAGCAACCAGTACTAGCCGTACTAGCCGACATTCCTCTCAGCTCCTTGCCAAGCAGGAGCACCGAGTACACGGCCTGCAGGCTCTTTCAGAAGTGTAATGTCATGCATATCATTGATTGCTGTTGCACAGACCTGCAAACATACAGTGACATACATACGTACATACACATGTGGAAGTGTTGTGTCTTATGCAGCACCTCTACAATTCTATTGTACACGGCAGACTCTGTGGACTACCCATCACTCAAGCTTCGCCTGCACAAAATCTGAACCACTCTGCCTTTACTGACAGAGCCCGGACTCCGCCAAAATCGTAAAGGACCGACGGAACAAGAGACTTGTCCTTTCCATGGCGACATTATGCTTCAAGGATCGGACTGCATCTTCGAAATCTTGAGGCTTTGACTTTGCATCCACCGATGTGTTGCTTCACCGGATGCTCTGAGGCTGCGGTCGCACACTGAGATCCGATGTTAACAATATACTACATGATACATGAAGCAAATGATATGCAATGCGCAATGCATGTTGTGGCATCGTATATCAAACCTCTACTGTATGCACTGTAAATGTGTAAAGCATGATATGCAAACACATGCAATATGCATAGAACACAACATACCATTACAACAACAATATATACTGCTATAAGATATGAATAAGATATATGTTGGACACCCAGACGAAGGCCTTCGTCGCATCGCCGGCAACTCGAGCAGAGTGCGAGGCGACACGACGGGGAGCCAAGCGGCTCAACCCAGCACGCTCCTTGCCAGTGCACAAGTCCGGTCCGCGGCTAAAAAAAGGCCGCAAATGTCGAAGCAACCATGACCTTCATGCTGACAGGGTTCGCCCGGACTGAGTGCTGATTTTGCACTCAGCATGTTGGGGCTCATCATTGTCACTGGTACATCCTGCACCAGTATCTTTGCCATCTTCTGCAGAGATGACATCAAACAGCAATGCTTCTGGTTTGCTGATGCTTTGGGGCGTGCTCTTCGTTATTATGGTGTTTGGATTATGTAGATCAGTAGATCGCAGAAGTGTACGTGAGGTGCTGCTCGTCACGAGGGTGTGAGCTATGCTGTCCCCACTGGCAACCCTGGGAAATCACTTTGTCCTTTTCCAGACTCTGCTAGCTAGACCCGATTGTTGGCATGACTTGTCCATGAGTCTGGCACAGCGCAGGACCCGGCAGAGGCATGCGCTACAACGGGGTCATGCAGCCTACAAGCCGAGGATCTGCAAGTAACAAGCAATCGATCGTCATTGACATAGACTTTTTGAGAACGTCTTGTAACTGAAGACTAATGGCAGTCGGCAAGAGTGCATCCACGACAAGACTGTGCTGTGGTGGCTCCATTCTTTTGTTCTGTTGCGATCGCTACCTGTGCCCTGAAAGAAACTTGTGTCTCACGCGCCATCCCGCGGCTGCCTGCACGTCGAGGAAAGCTGTCCCCAATATGGGGCATGTCGCCATATCAGTGTAATCTTGGACCACTTGCAGCCCCGACACAGGCAGCGGACAGAAGGAAGGAACAGGGCGTTCGAGCGCCGGAAGACAGTTACATCCACCGCAGCCGGCACAAGGCATTAGCTTTCTGGTTCGTCTCTGGCTCTACCTTGCAAACTCATGCTCCAACAATATTCGTCATCTACTGCTATGCTGCTACTGCTCGTGAAGATGATGACGACGGAGGTGACCATGACGGTGCGCTCCCCTGCCATTGCTGGCTGTTGCGGTTCTTGTCGTTGCGGCGGCAGAAGCTGCAATTCTGGCGGCAGGGGTTGTATGGTTGTAGCGGTGCTGGTGCTGGTGGTGCTGGTCATGTCAGCTTCTTCCTGTTGAGCCCTACCGCTCGGACCTGCATGCGGCGAACATGGGCATGCTGCTGACCCTTGAAGACAAGTCTCCTGCGACCTGAAACAATCGGTGACATCAATTCCTGTGGGGGTTTCACACCACACGTTTTGCTTCGATGATATGCCTCCAACCAGCGCTTTGGATCGAAATCGGCGCGTCTTTTGTCGGATAAGCGATTCCTCTCAACAAGCTCCCCACTAACTTGCACTGGGTCTGTCCGATTTTCGGTGACAGCGCAGTCTCGTTAACTTCAGACTCTTACCTTCCAGGTCCGGCTGAGTCGGGGGCCGCTCTTAGTCGGGGGAAACCGTCTGAAAGGTAGAGAGTCGGAGGCAGGGCCACTGGGAAACTGGCCCCGGCCGCTTTGTACAGTCCGGCGATCAAACGCAATTCGCTCTTCACGCCGGTGTCCTTCGGCAACCTGCCGCCCGTTGTGTTTCCAGGCCGCAGGCATTAAACGTTAACTGCGATCAGAAGTCGATAATGCCGGCCCTGAAGCACTGAACGCACTGGAAGGGCGTCATGAACAAGTTCAAGCCGTGTTGTCAACCACTCAGACCCGTGCAGCTCTTTCGCTTCGGAAAACTGGGCCTCCAAGCAGGCTAAACAGGTGAAGAGTCACTCCAACCTCTTGTGCCAGAGGTCGCTGAGTTTCACCGCTGTGGGAGACCTCGTCCTTCTTGCTCTCTTTATCCTTCTTTTTCTTCTTTTTGTGCTTGTCATTTGCGCCGGCATCCTGCTTTGTTCAGAATTTAGCTGCCGAAACTATCTCATAGGGAACCGATGTGGAAAAGAACACATGCCGACGAGTTGCGTATGGATTGACCTCGTCATCCATGAAAGGGTCTGTGCTCTTGCTCTTCCTTCTCTTCTTGTGCCTCATGAACGGAGCCACTTGGCTGCCTTATACAGTGCTCTGTCTGCGTATACAGCTGGCTGCGGGGCTTCTTCTCGCTGTCGTCTCCCCCGCCCTTCTCCTGACCAGGCAACCATCACACAGCATCGCAGACAGCCGGGACGGAGACAAGGAGCTTCCACCTTCTTCTCCTTTTTCCTCGCTTTCTTCTCAGCTTTCTCTCGCTTGAAGTACTCCATGCCTGCCAGAGCTTTGGCCGGTGTTTCAGAGGAACAGGAACAAGGCCAGAGAGGCCCTCAGATGAGGCTCCCACTCTCGTACTCCTTCCCGAAGATGGTCGCCGCCAGGGTGTTGTCTTCCTGCTCCTCGCCCTCTTCTGATGCCAGGTCCTGCTCTGGCCGAGGCAGAACTCTTCCCTCTACAAAGTAGCACATTTGACATGCCTGGCTGTGGAACGTGGCACGTTCGGCAGACTTCTTGGACGAGTTCGTGCTAGTAGCGTCAGTGCATAGACAAGTTTGCATGTTAGCTTTGACCGAGTCTATCCGAGTCTCGTTGGCAGTATTCCGGATACCCGAGAAATGTCGCGGAATGACGGCGACAGAGACTGCGAATAACCAGAATCAGGACGAGGACGACGAGGAGGACAGGGTGTAGTGCTGCTATCTGCAGCAGTTAGACCAAGCCTGCGAAGTAGATATGCTGTTCAACGACCGTCACAATGCGGAGTTGCTTGCTGGTTTGCCTGACGCTAGCCTCAATCACATTTCAGTTTTTCGGCAACGATGTCGTCCAACGAAGCAGAGCTAGATTATCTAGATTGAACCATGAAAAGAAAGGATCCTAAGTAGCAGGATCCCTAATTCGGGAAATCCTTGTTTCAATCACCCCTGTTTAAGAGACCCCCCCCCTT
The DNA here is from genome assembly GCA_003297005.1 of Symbiodinium sp. clade A Y106. Taxonomy (NCBI): domain Eukaryota; class Dinophyceae; order Suessiales; family Symbiodiniaceae; genus Symbiodinium; species Symbiodinium sp. clade A. The sequence continues at coordinate 29,779 of BGNK01001495.1, read as the reverse complement.
CTGAGTCCGTAGAAGCTCGACTTTCCGAGCTATCACTGAGCCTGGGCAGCAGTTTCCATGGAATTCTGACAAAGCTATCGGATTTCGGGGGTGGGCAGTGTGTCTTGGGTCCTTAAGGCTTGGGGTTTGTTTTGGGGTGGGGTGGAGTCTTTTGGGTTTGAGGCTCCGTTTCAGTGTTTAAAAGTTAGGGCAAGGCAAGTAGCACTTCATGCCAGACCGCCCACACTGCATCGAAGAGACACAATGGGGCCCTAGCCCCTGCTCATTGAAGTTGGCAGTCAAGTCCATCAGCTTGAAGGCAGACTGGTACGCCGGATGGACCTCTGTGCTCTTTCAACAAAGTGATCTCCGGAGCCTCCCTATGGTGGGCTCCGTTCTGATGGCAGATGCCCACTTTCCATAAGTCTTCTCGGTTTCCGTCCATGCTAAGGACCCGAGAAACGAAGTGGACGTCCGAACGGCTCTCTGTGCTGAGAAACGTACCCTGGGCTGATAGGAAGGCACCAGCTTGCGCTGCATCCGTGCCTAAGGACCCAGAACGTTGCCTTCGTTTTGCTTCCACATACCTAAACTTTAATGGAGCCACTCGGCACTGTTCAGACACGGGTAATCTGAAACTTGCCCTAGCCTCGTTAACCGTTATCGCTACTGCGAGGCTAGGAATCCTGCCTGGACGACGTCGTCATAGAGGTAGCCGGTCTGAGCCAGGGCATCGTAGCTGGTGTATGGGGCAAGCGGAGAGCGAAGTTCTGCAACGTGTAAGAACATCGTGGACCGGGAGCTGCGGCCTTTGACCGACAGCGTCTGCACAGCACCAGCAAAAGCGACCTGCTCAGCACGGGGGATGACAAGCTCAGAGCTGGACCGCAGGCACTCTCTGACTCTGCATGTCAGCGTCAGCATTATGCAAATTATGCACATTTCTAGGTCGAGGAGTCGAGGCTCCGAAGCTTCCGTCGATGTGCTGCAGCATTTCGTGACATACTTTGCACGATGTTGTACGTCCAGGCATGGCCTCAAGATGGTGAGGTTTGGCAAAACCAGCAGGCAGCCAACCTAGGCAGTCTTCTCAGAAGCCACCCTACACCAAACTTCTGCCCCTGCGTGCAACACTGACTTTACCGGACACCCGGCCTGTAGAGTCCCGTTGGGTGCCCGACCGCGGAGAGTCCCGGAAGGAAGCCGAAGAACCAAGCGGTCGGATCTCAGAAGCTTCATGGAGACCGAGGCTCGGTGAATCGTCCCTCTCTTGAGTGGGTGAAGGGGGGTGAAATATCAGTCGGAGTTGACACTGACAGAACCGCACGGAAGGAGCGAAATCGCTTCTACAGGATTCAACCGGGGACACAGCACCGCGGCTCTCAACGTTTCCATTCCTGGCCGGGCCCTTCGCTGCAGGTTGGGTTGACGAACAGCTCGAACATCCGGAAGTTCTCCCTGCAGCACTGTACGATTTTGAAAGGAACGAAGTTAGTGCCCACTGTGGTCGATGTATTGCCCAAGGCCACTACATGAAGTACTTTTCCCTGAAGGTGTTGACGTCGTCTTCAGAAAAACTGCCTCAAACGGCGTCTCAGAGTCTCTGTCTTCATCGCAAATTGCCGCATCAACTTTTCCCGCTCAAGCTTCCGGCATCCTGCCACATCTGACACAAAGAGGATCCTGGGCTAACTGGGGCTCATGTCATGGCTCCGAAATCATCTCCTCCTATATGCTCAGATATCTCATATGGTGGGTTCTCGTAGGACGCGGGCGGATCCACCCACACAAGGATGCTGGCAGCCTCGCCCATCCATGGCCCAAGACTACCCACAAACCTCCGCAGATGCAGTCAAACGAGAGCCCAACAGAGCGGAGAACCAATCCGAGCAGCAAATGGTCTACCTGGCCACGCGAATCGGGCACCAGATTTCCATTCGTTTCTTGCAGTATCGGGTCTTGTCAAACGAGAAGAGGGCGGGGGCATGCTGAGGCACTGCGAACTCGTGGCTTCGCAGACAGCAACAGCATGCACTCAATTGAGGGCACTGCGTCAGGCTGGCAACAAGAGAGTGTTATGACCAAGCGACAATCACAAACTGCAGAGGCTCGGCCCTTGATCAGTTGTACTAAAAACCCATTCTGGCCCTCAAGCTGCAGGCGCACGCAGACACGAGCAATCGTCTCGTCGAACATGGGAGGTCGTCGCGAGTGGCGTAGGAACACATACCAGTCGACCAAATAGCCTCGCGAGAGATAGGCGATGGGGGGAAGCGTGCTTGGGGCAAGGAAGAGCGTCTCAGTAGCATCGAGCAAATACTGGGTTCCTACAGAAAGCTTCAGACACGTTCCCAGCCCCTGGCGGGTGAAGCAAGAAGCAGCAGCGAGAACATTCCTGAGGGCGTGAGCCAGCTAAACAAGGTGAGCCGCAATCTTCCGAAAGGATGCTTGCTCGTTCATCAGCATATTTTGCAAGGGTTGTCGCTTGCAACAAACCGGAACGTCGGCACCAAACTGCGAGGAGCCGAAATGAACTTGTCTGCTATGACTGCTATGACTCAGGGCATGTTTTGCCCATAATTGGACGAGGTTCTGTAGAAACCATGATCGCGGCATGCCCAGTCACGAGGCTGTGAGAGGCAACACTGAGATCTTCTGTGCAAGTCAATACTGCGACATAAACATCATTATACTAATATACTCTACCCGTTTGATCCCATTTGTAGACCCCACGCGGATCCGAGCTGGATGCAAGCAGTGGTGAGCTGTGAGCTGTGAGTGTTGAGCTGCGCACAGCAGCGGTAGCGCCGGGCCGAAGATCATGGCAAGGCTCGCAGTGACAGCAGTCTCTGCCTGCGTTGCAAGTCCCTCCAGTCCCCCCTACCTTGCTGACGGTCTCTCTGGCTGTGACAAAAGATAACGATGGAAGTGTGAGCGAAAGAGTGTGCGTGATGAAGGCATGTTGCCATCGATGCTCTCAGGCGCCAACGAAACCTTCTGCCAGCCGGAACCTCGTTGTGCGTTTCTGACACCACTGTATTCTGGATATTTTAAGAGCTGTGGACCAACAACACAAGGCTCGCACCATGAAGCAAGGAAGGGCGAGAAAGGGTAGGAAGGTTTAGGCCACCATCCTCCAAAATTGAGCCCCGAGCTCTGGATTCACGTAGAGGTTCTTCAGGTCCTCCTTTTGACAGCAAGTCTTCGCACTCACCCTGCACCCTGAAGATCCCTGAAGTCTCGTGCAAGCCTGGCCGATCGTCTTCCGGGCCTGGATTCGACTTGCGATTCTCGGCCGAGCGTCAAAAGCCCGTAGCTGGCCTTGCGCCAGCGGCTGCAGCGACGGCATCCGATGGCCAACAGGTCGGGCACCTGAAACAAAGAGCGATGAGAGTGGAAGCTGGGGCGAAGGGCGCTGGCAAGTGCACATCCCTGCCTGAGGAATCACCACGCGGATCCCCATGACGAGTGTAATGACGCATCCCACCCAACCATGCCATTCCCTGCAGAAAGGCGGCGGTGGTGACCGTAAGGCCCTGAAGAGCTGAAGAAGAACAAGCTTGAGAGCGTGGCCGCATGGACATTCCACCTTTCTAAGTCTCGCATGGTTCTCTTCAGCCACACATGTCCTCATGTGCTCAGGCCTACGTCCGTCCCTTCAATCTCCTGGGTCCGAAGGAGCCAACCCCAGAAGGCCTGGGAAAGCTGCTCCAGCGCTTGGAATGCGAGGTTGCTTGCAAGGGCCAACTCCAAGTTGTTGTTGGGATTTCGGGGAACCCAGAGACAGCCTGGGCCTGGGCGGAAAACCCAAAACCCACCGAGCTCCCGTGCTGGGATGGTGCAGCTAACGAAGGCCGGGATCAGGGCAGAGTTCAGCAACCTGGTCACTGGTCGCGTTGTGCGTTGTGGCATAGACTGGCATAGACTGGTTCCTTGCCACATGTTGACCCTGAGGACCACACCAAAACCAGAAAAGGTTCCTAGCAAGACAGGTGGTCATCTGTGCTCGATCCACCAAGCACTGCAGCAACAGGCCTGAAGTGTCGCACGAGCCTCGTAGTCTCATCCTGAACAAGCCCCCACCCCCCGTCATCTACTCTGCACCGTCCGATGCTCGACCTTGTAGCGCACGGAAGTGGAGGTTCCACGTATAAGCGCCTCAGGGTGCACTGCGCCAACAAAAAATACCCTGGCGAGAGGGAGCCTGCCTCGAAGAGTTCGTTGAAGAGGACGATGATGCCGACACGTATCCAGGACTTGGTCGTCTCATTCATGCTCATCTTCCAAGTTTCATCATGGGCTTGAGACGCAACTTGGTTCCCGGCTCGGTGATAGTTGCCCTGCGAGATGCCGATGTACTCTGTGCCTTTGGCTTGATAAGCTCAGCTCCTGGGAGCCGCCAGAATTCCCTGCATACTTGGGCACTGGCACATCGTAGCCCGATTGTCCGTTTCAGCAAGCGCCAAGAACACCTCTGAGCTGCTCATCTACCCATGGCCATGCGGACATTGACCACACGCCACAACCTCTGGCTCGAGGTACATGCGCTGCATGCAGTAGCACCTGGTCATACACACACCCACGTTCTTGATTCTTGCTTAATCGAAAAAAGGCTACCGAACCCCAAGAAAAAAGCTGGAACATTGTGCATCCATGCATGCACATTCAGCTGAACATCTCCCTCTTGTTAACAAGCCGAGCCCTTCGCTTCACTACTTTGGAAGCGTTGTCCGCATTGTACGCCATCTCTGCTGTGGCCAAGCCTGGGGCAGGCAGCACCGACTTGGTGGCACCTCGCTTTCTGCAACACATTCCCACACTTGAGCAAAGCTTCCAATGATCTCGTGATTCTTCAGGTTGGGCCCCACAGCCTTGGCATCTCCCAGCAATGCTTTTGAGAGAGGCTGGCCTGGGGATTCTTCAGCCCCCCGCACAGCGCAGGGAGTCAAAGGAAACCTGGCCATTGGCATTGTCCACCTCCGTCCGCATGAAAGTCCTGCAGGACAAGCAACATTCATCCGCATAATCCCAAGCTGCATCACGTCTAAGATCTTTCCGGGGTGCAAGCATCAGACCAGACTTCATGCATGAAATCTAGCACAACCAGCTCGCATCAAACTTGAAGGCCCCCCTGAGGCTGGAACGGATTCTCCAGGTCGATCTGGGCTCATGGATCGGGGTCCGGGCACATGCCATGAGACATTTGGGACTGCCGTGCATCGACACCAAGTGTAGGGATGCTCAACACGAGAATAACACCAATCAGATTTTGAGAGGCGGACTGGAGTAGCATTGGTCCTGATGGTCGCCATGTACCTGCTCCAAGAAGACTCGCATCCTCCGAGAGTCCGAGAGTCTCGAGATGAGAAGCTGTGCTCGCGGCACACAATTTGAAGATGGCTTTCGAAGGGGCCTCGAGAAAATGCAACCAGGTCAACTGTCAACTTGCTTTCATCAGAGATATCAGACACAACGTCGACGAGTGTTTCGACGACTGCCCCATGATGACGACAAGGAGGATCATGACGATAATGATGAAAAAGGCGGAGCAGCAGAAGATGATGATGGTGATGACGATGACGATGCTGATGCCGACGATGATGATGACGATGCTGCTGCTGGTGGTGGCGGCGATGGTGGTAACGGTTCTGGCGGTGGCGGCTGCGGCGGTGGTGGTGGCGGTACGGCCGTGATGCTGCTGCTGGTGTCGGTGCGGCTGCTGGTTCTGGCACCTGATGATAATGCGAGAGCACACGGGAGGCGACAATAATTAGGAGGAGGCAATGAGAAGCGATGAGAATGATGACAGAGTCAACAGGAAAGCTGACAAGAATAAGCGTAATGTTGGTAAGGGGGCTATGGAAGAACGTACTCATACTCATGCAGGAAATTGGTCCCAGTACGTGTGCCAACCTCCAATGCGCCGGGGTCCCTGCGAAGGCACGTTGCTGCCGTTAGCCTGGGCTTGAGATTCAGGTTTCCGCGTCGTCAACAAGAAAAGGAAACCTTTTGCGGGTCTGAAGGCGCAGAGAGGAGCGATCCAACTATGTCAGCGCCTAAGCCTGAACGACTCAACAGGTTGCGCAGTCGTGAACTCGAGCCACGCGAAAAGGTCACTTTCGTGCTGAACCAAGCATCTTCTCACAGGAATACTGTTCGATGCGTTACAACTCTAAAAACAACGTACTGCGAGAATAAATAATTACCCTCACGGTCTAGCAGCAACAAACATAACAATGACAATTTACGCTTGAACAACTGCTGATATCAAACAAAATGTTGCAGTCCAAGTTTCAGGCGTGAAACCGCCAATCATGCAATCGAAATCTTCATCGGGTCCTATGCCCGAAACTCTAGACACCCTGAAAGACCCTAAACCCTCAACGCCTAGACCCCGAAACATTAAATACCCAAGCAACTAAAGCCCTAGGCGTTGCCTTGGCCACGTCCAACACCTGCGGAGTGACTGCCTGCAGGCGGGGAAACCCATCAAAAAAAACTTTTTTTGCATCAAAAAAAACTTTCCTCAAAAATCCAAAAAAAACTTTTTAGCCAATCAAAAAAAAACTTTTTTTGCATCAAAAAAAAACTTTCTCTACCAGTTTATAGGCAAGCCTAGGAGAATCCGGAGATTTCGTACCCATCAAAAAAAAACTTTCAGTACTAGTCGTAGTCGTAGTAGTAGTAGTAGTAGTAGTAGGCGTCGTCGTAGTACTACTAGTAGTAGTAATAGTAGTAATAGTAGTAGCAGTAGTAATAATAATAATAGTAGTGGTGGTAGTAGTAGTCGTAGTNAGTAGTAGTAATAGTAGTAATAGTAGTAGCAGTAGTAATAATAATAATAGTAGTGGTGGTAGTAGTAGTCGTAGTAGTCGTAGTAGTAGTCGTAGTACTAGTACTAGTACTAGTACTAGCACTAGCACTAGCACTAGCACTAGCACTAGCACTAGTACTAGTACTAGTACTAGTAGTAGTAGTAGTACTATTAGTTGTAGTAGTCTTAGTACTAGTACTAGTACTAGTACTAGTACTAGTACTAGTACGAGTAGTAGTAGGAGGAGCAGGAGTAGGAGTACTAGTAGTAGCACTGGCTGTACTGGCTCTAGTAATGGCGGTAGTAACAGTAGTAGTCGTAGTAGTAGTAGTAGTAGTCGTCGTCGTCGNGTAGTAGTAGTAGTAGTAGTCGTCGTCGTCGTCGGTGTAGTAGTAGTAGTAGCAGCACTAGCTGTACTGGCTTTAGTCATGGCAGCAGTAATAGTAGTAGTAGTCGTAGTAGTAGTAGTAGTAGTAGTACTGTAGTAGTTGTTGTTGTAGTAGTAGTAGTCGTAGTAGTAGTAGTAGTCTATACTAGTAGTAGCAGTAGTAGTAGTAGTAGCAGTAGTAGTAGTAGTAGTAGTAGTAGTGGTAGTGGTAGTGGTAGTGGTAGTGGTACTGGTAGCAGTACGGTTGATAATATAAATCCTGCATTACCCATAATAGGGAATATACCATAATTCCCATACTTTAGGGTCCTTAAGTTAATGCAGGATTTATATCATCAACACTAGTAGTAGTACTAGTAGTAGTAGTAGTAGTAGCAGTAGAAGTAGTAGTCGTAGTAGTAGTAGTAGTAGTAGTAGTAGTAGTAGTGGTAGTGGTAGTGGTAGTGGTAGTAGTAGTAGTAATAGTAGTAGTAGTAGTAGTAGTAGTAGCCGCGGTGCTGGTGGTGGTGGTGGTGGTGGCCTTCCTTCCTTTCCTTCCTTTCCTTCCTTTCCTTCCTTTCCTTCCTGCCATTCGTCCTTCCTTCTTTCCTTCCTTCCTTCCTTTTTTCC
>BGNK01001495.1:0-21880 GCA_003297005.1 Symbiodinium sp. clade A Y106 | reverse complement strand
CCTTCTTCCTTCCTTCCTTCCTTTCTTCCTTCCTTTTTCCTTCCTTCCTTCCTTCCTTCCTTCCTCCCTCTCCTCGCCTTCCTTCCCTCCTTCCTTCCTCCCTCTCTCTTCTCGCCTTCTTTCCTTCCTTCCTTCCTTCCTCCCTGCCTTCCTTCCTTCCTGCCGTCCTTTCGTCCATACTCCCTTCTCTTCTTGTGTGACAAAGGGAAAGTTTTTTTTGATGCAAAAAAAGATTTTTTTGATTCAAAAAAGTTTTTTTTGATGCAAAAAAAGTTTTTTTTTGATGCGCATCCCGCAGACATCGGCTGGTCCGGACAACTCTGTGTTGCATCTACGACCTCGCCCGCAACAGTCCATGCAACACGTCCTGTCCCGGTAACTAGGTTCGCGCGATTAGCTGCATCGACCACGGGTGGACCCAGAGGGCTGCACCCATCGCTGTATACCCACAGAGGCGATATGCTTAAGTTTCCATTTAAAGGCAACAATATCGATTCGTCGCAATTCTGATTTTTTGATCTAGAATCCAGAATGCACTTCATGTACGCTCCCACTCCCACCTGGCGACGCCTGGCGGGCCGTTTCAGCAGCGCAGGCAAGCAGGCACATCACATCATCACAGCGTCACACACACTGGATTTCAAGGCTCGGTGCACAGCTAATCACGCTGGGGTCTCAAGCTTGGGCGTGGCGGTCCTGGACTTGGTGGCATCTCGGGGGTCGTTCAAGAGGCCGATGGGTTTTGTGGCCGGGACGTGTGCCCACCAAGTAGCCAGTAAGAGCTCCTGCAGTAAAATGTAGTAAAATTAAGCGGGCGTTAGTCGGGGCAGCCTTGGCCTTCTGTGCCATCTCGGCAGACGTGCATTGTGCCGAGAGAAGCCACCCGCGTGCGCCGCGGTGAAAAACTTAGCCATTAATTGCCTAAACCCTAAAAAAACCTAAACTCCAAACCCATAGATTCCTAAACCCTCGGAAACTCTAAACAATTGATCCTACAGTGTAACCAACAAACTGAACCCTGAATCCTTAACCTATTAAAGGAAAAGCCAAACAAACCAACCGTGACCCTCACTTAACACTCATGAAATATGCAACACACCCTGCCCAGGTAACTGTGTGTGCGTGTATGGTTCTCGATCATGAACTTAACTTAAGGGAGTCGGGAGTCACGTCCCCAAGGGATGATTTCTTTTGCGCTGTTTGCTTGAGTAGGACGTCATGCATTCTCTTTTTGACCATTTCTGCAGGGGGCACAGGCCTGTCTTGGATACCCATGCCAACGAAGCTCTTCCAAGACAAGACGGGGGCAGCCCACAGCACCCGATCAGAACGCTGTTTTTTCATCGTCGGCCAACAGTGTGATTCTGTATACAAACGTGAAAAGTCTGATTGCATGTCAGGTCTTGCAGCGCACCAGAATTTACATGTCGTGCAGCGCTTTCGGAATAACAAGGCTTCAGGTTTCCAGGTGTCCCTTGGCTCATACCTGCATGACAATTTGCAGTCTGTGCAGCTCATGCACAAACCAACAGGCACACAGCACAACAAGTCACGCCATTTTGGTTTCTAGGTCTCAAGTCGCTAGCGAGGGCGTCCAGCTCGTCGTCTGTGTGTGTTGGTGGGCCCGCCGGATCTCCCCCTTTTCCCCCCACTGTGGAACGTGATTGGCTCCCAAGGCTCCCCGGCCTGGCCGTTCGGTGTCGTTCGGTTTGGCGCTGTCCTCTTTTGATCAAATTCCCGTCCCCTCCATTTTGCTCCACCCCCTTGCGGAACGGAATGTGTCATCCTCAAATACTTGGACAAGGGATACCATGTTGGGGGACTCAAAAAGAACGGCGCACCACCATAAACCTGATGTATGTGCTGTATGTATGTATGCATGTCTGTATGTATACATGCATGTAGGTATGTATGTATGGGCGGACGAGCATGTGGTGCATACCTACGGTGCTTTGCAAATAGTTGCGTGTTTCGAACTTGCCGAAGCGGACAGGTTTCCAGGTAGCAACTATAGGAGGTTATGCTCGCTGTCGTCCCCGACCTCTCCTGCTGGAGAGCGCGCGGTAGCACCGCAAAAACACGCGCTGTTACCACCCCCACCCTTTGCGCTGTTACTGGGAACGCTTCTCCTGCTCTCTTTGCCCCGCCTCCAGCGAACAAGCCATCAGTTGAACTTCCGGCCTGAGAACTCAGATCGGGAACCGGGATTGATAGAGGCGTCGATCCAGTAGGGCTCAATTTTTAATCCCTCTTAATCTTGTCAGGATGTTATGGTTGTTGGCTCTATGGTTTCTGAGCTCATGCGGCGTCTCGGTGCGCCACGAGACCACGCCGTCCGGCTGCGCCAGCTTCGCACACTTGATCTGAAACGGGGCTCCGCGATGTGAGCGGAGCACTCAGGTATCGCAACGTCTTCTCACGCTTTCCACCCCTCGCCTCTGTGGAGTCGAAAAAGACCTCAGAAGCGACTCCGTCTCTCTCATGAGTCTCGGTAAGGGTGGCTCGCAGCCACTGGCAGTCGTATGACGATCTCCCATGTTGAACATGACTGTGGTTCGCGCTACTGTAGAAGCATTTAGTGTTGTCACACTCCACTGCTGCTTTCTGAATTCTTTGCCTTCTTCCACGACGGCTGTTGATAGGACTGGTAAGCCTAGAATCCTAGAATGCCATAATCCGTCTAGTCTTGCGAACACAGTAGAATGCCCCCATGCCCAATCGGTTCTCTGGGAGACCCACGGCAGCCACCCAGGTCGCCTTGTCGGAGGAGTTGCTGTCGTCTGACCTCACGAACGAAAGTTGACCCAAACTTCCCTGGTCTGCCAAATCTTGACAAAATGCAGGGTTCTCCGGGCACGCGGCTCTGGCAAGACCGGACAGCCTCGTGATGTCGGGCGGGCGCTCAAAGTGAGAATGTCAAACGTTCCTCCAGCATCTGCCTTCCTCATCCTCTCCGCCGGGACAATCCTGAGACTTCTCAGCTTGAGCACATCTGCTCTTATGGTAGAGAAAAGTGAACCGCTGGACACATGCTGCGGGAAATGGAAAGCTTCTCCCAAGCCCAAAACAACCCCAAACACAGAACTCGGCGCCTGCACGCCATCACATGTTCGCGAGATTGGGACGCACCTTCAGTGCATGGTTAAAGCCACGGCCGAGAGCAAGCAAGCCCACCTGAAGTCTTAAACAGCCCACAACCCACAGAAGCTCGGGCACGGGCACAGTGCCTCAGGTCTTTATAGGGTCACGCAAGAAGCGGCTGAAGCTGTCATCTCATAGTGTGTCTCCCTCACTTGCATCCAGGCGACTATTGCAAGGAAAGCCTGACTGCCCAAAGCATGGATCATCCCCTGCGACTGTGCCATTTTCGTTAACCTCGCAGCATCACAGCTTCTAAAGCACAGAGTCGTCTTTGAGTGGCAGTTCAGTTCTTGAGTGAGATCGTATAGGGTGCGGGCACTTGTATCAGTTGTGGACAGGTTGCCTCAACTTGGACACTGTGCTGGCGGCTTCCACGACTGAAATTCAAGACTTCATGGCACGGAAAACACCTCCTTGTGGGCTGGATCCAATGCGGGCAAGCTGCGCATTTGCACACAAGCCGCCGTTGTGACCTTAGCTGGGGACCGGGGATGTCTCTTTCTGCGAACCGCCGTCGCAAATGTGCTGGTGCGTGGTTGAGGGAAGATGAGAAGGATTCTTCTGCGTGGCAGCAAGCATGAGACCGATGGCCAAGGAATTGACGTTTCTCTGCAACAGCACGCCCCAAACATCCTGCGATCGTGAAATCGCATCTTCGACGACCACCATCTCTCCGGTGAACCAGACTTTATCAAGCAGCCGGGCAAACATGCTACTGCTGACCTTCTACCCGGTATGCGCACGTTCACTGGCATTGCGAATTGCTGCAGGGCCTCGTCCGCACCATTCTCGCAGTCCTTTTCGCATCATGACACGGAGAATACCCTCTTTTGGCCACGGAGATCGCTCTGAAAAACACTCCTTCACAGACGCCTCGGCCCTAAAGCCTAAAGCGGACCGGGTCCTGCCATCCATCGCACTGGCAGGATCCAGCGGGACACAGAACACAGACCTCGTCTGAATCTGGCACTCATGCACCCAATTTGTGTATGTTGAATATCTGAATGCTCACTGGGCCACGCCAGGAGCGCACTCAAACTCTGCATCGCTGCAGAGTTCCGGTTCCTGCATGAGGCAGCTACGGCCATCAAAGTACATAAGTGGTGCTCCAAGTTCGCCATCAAGGTGCCTCGTACGTAACACTGGTCAGCGCTGTGCCCATGATGGCATAGCTAATATTGGAGATCAGGGAGCTGCTCACCTTAATAAGTGAAAAGCCGTCGTGGAAGGGAACACTTTGGCTTGGCAACAACAACACTTAACAACAACATGCCAGGTATCCACAACGTGGATCTGTGCTGCACTACATCGTGATGACTCCGTCGACACCAAGGTCGCAGAGATTCCGGCCTCCCTCTCACTGAACACGATCACTTCCACGTCCGGTACCTGGCGCTTCCGCTTCAGGCGCCCACCGATCAAGTTTTAGACCACATGTTTTTGTGTGGCCGCCTATCCCCACCTGATACCGCAAATCAATGCTAGTTCTTTGGAAGACCCAGCGTCTACCGTCAAGCAGCAATGAAACGTCGATCAAAGGGAATTGTGAGTGTGATTGACTGTTAGAAACAGAAGCATAGAGGCCTTGCCACCGCTCCAGACTACACTATTCCGATGCGAATGAGGACGATGATGATGGCAGTACTGGTGATATGATGGTGGTGGTGATTCCTAAGAGGCCGCCACAGGATGGAATGGACACTAGAAACCACATCAGGCTGCAAGCTTATTGCACTCGTGACAGCCCAAGGCAGTCCGATAAGCTGAACCACGCGTGGAACCTCTGTCGTCATGTCGGAGAATGTCACATCCGGAATTGTCTCCTGGCGCCGGGCGCTGAGCCCGGGCTTGAACCAAGGTCTTGGCTTCTCTTCGTGCGTTCAGTGCTGCGACCATCTACGGCCCATGCGAAAGCTTCTGTCCTGAGACACGTAGGCTCCAAGACTGGCCTGGAGCCTTGCAGCTGCCTGGAAAGGCAGGGGAAGCGCCAAGTCTCCGCTGGAGCTGCGCGCTGAGACGCCAGCTGTTTCCAGCTCCTACAGTGCCAGGCCAGCATGCTAGAGACACCAATTGAACCATGAACTCTGTCATACCTGTGAACGATACTCAACTGTTGTCCACGTCCTCCATGCCGGTACCATCCGGCGTTGCATTTGCCTGAAACTGACATGCATTGCCACAATACTGACTACGGCTCCAAGCTCGACGAAAACAGCACGAGCATGAAAATTTTAAGCCGAAATTTCAGGACATCCCGCATCATCCAGTTTCGTCTTAGGACTTGGCGGTGATCGTCAGAGTCTGCATGCCACCCGCTCCGAAGATCTCGGCAAGGGTGGTTGCGGGTTGGACTCAGGAGCTTACGGTGTTGGGTGCTTTTAATGTACAGCTTAGGGTTTTGCCGGAGTCCACTATCTACATGAAGCATCTGGAAGGACCCTGGAAGTCGGGCGTGGCGTTAACGAATCACACAACAATAGCTACAGCAGATTCAATGGCAATTTAGCAGCAATTGATGACACTTGGTGTCGGTGACAGCATGAAGACCAGCAATAGTCAAGCCGACAACAAGGGTGAAAGTAACACTACGACCAATCCTGGCAATCGTAAGCCGGCTTGCGCTGGCAATCATGGCCTTCGTCATCACCACTACCATGACTCTCCACCGCCACCATCACTTCGATCATGCACACTGTCACCATCGCCATCGTCGTCGTCGCCACCGTCACATCATCACCATGAGCAAATTGCTGCCGGCGGAGCTAGGTCGGTCTATTGCTTCTATTTCGAGCTGTGACACATCTGTTGGCCTACACGATGTTTCGAACATGTTCTGATCGTCGATGCCAGAACACTGCACTAATATTCCCAATCAAGCAAGAACTAGCTGTTCGGTTTCTAAGCTTGTTCGTGCTACACTTGGTCCAAGCCAGAACCCACAGTTCTCGTTTCAATCTGAAGTGAACAGGAAGTTGCGGGCCAAGACGTGGCTTATTGAGCCATTACCTTTCTCTCAGAAGGAAACCGAAGTCGAACTGCAAGCAAGAACCTGCAAAATCGTCGGACTGCTTACATAGCTTACAAGAACCGAGTAACTCATGGCGTGCAAGAAAGTACAGGTTCAGCAGAAACTTACCTGGCTAGTGTTGGGCGGAGATCCAGCAGCCTGCTCTCATAGGGTCGAGCAGTTCACTGCACTCTGAGGCCTGTAACGCCTCATCCATAGCAGGATTTGTTGAGAGGCATCTAGCTTGTGAGTTGTTGCCAACTGACATGACACTTGTCTTTAAAAGCCATGCCGCCCGCGAAAACTGGGTACCAGTATGGGATTTTTAAAGCGAGAAGGTTTGGTTTTGCAGAGTTTACGGGTCTAAGGGTTTCTTGGGAAAGTCATTCGAAGCCCTAAATCCCGGACCATTTTAGCCCAACCCGGACCCTCTTAACCCAAAAACCCTAAGCCCAGAACTTCTTAGCCATGGACCTAAATCCGGGACACTCTTAAGCCTCAACCCCCAGCCCTCTTAACCCTAAACCCCAGACCCTCTAATTTTAAGCTTTAAACCCCGAGCCCTAATCCCTCAATCCCGCCCTTGTAACCCTAAACCCTACACCGCAAGCCCCCCTAAACCCTAAACCCTGAACCCCTGACCCTCTCAACCGCTATAACCCAAGCCGGGCCCTCTTAACCCTCAACCCCAAACCCTCTAAACCTTTGACCTTTTCAACTTTAAACCCTACACCCAAGACCTTTTAACCGTAAACCCCAATTCCCGGGCCCTCTTAACCCAACCCGGTCCCTCTTAAACCCTAAACCCTTAACCCCAGACCGCTCTTAACCCAAAACGCTAAATCCGTGACCCCCTTAACCCAACCCGGGCCCTTGTTAACCTAAACCCTAAACCCAACCTAACCCTAAACACCAAATCCCGAACCTTCTTAACCCAACACGAACCTTCTTAACCCTAAAGCCCCAAACAGCCCGGACCCTCTCAACCCAGCCCAGACCCTCTTGACCCGAAATCCTAAACCCCAGACCTTCTTAACCTGAAACCCCAAATCCCGGACCCTTGACCCTAAACCCCAAACCCTCTTAACCTCAAACCCGAAACCTCAGACCATCTTAGTCCCAAGCCTTAAACTCCAGACCGTTTTAACCCTAAACCCTAAAGCCCAAACTCTCCGTACTTTAAACCCTAAACTCGAAACCCAGACCTTCTCAACCGTAAACTCTAAGCGAGGAGTTTGGTCAGAGCTACCGAACCTTGCTCGGACATTCTTGCAACCTCCAAATTGCAAACGATTCGATATGTTGCATACAGTGCAATTGCCACTTGCACACTAGACCGGGTAATTTGCACCCTAGAGCATACCTATCAAGTGTAGTATCTGTTCTTATCAGTGTGACAACTGATATGTCTCCAACTGGAGACTTGCTTGTCACATCTATTTTTGCTGGGGAAGTGTCTTCATGAGCTCGCTCAGAAGCCAGAGGAAACGCCATAACAACAGCAGCAACACTGACCATGGTGATAGTGATGATGACGATGAAGAAGATGACTAAAACAGCATGATTTTGATGATGATGATGATGAAGCTATTTAGCTGGTAAGGACAGGGAGTTTCAGCGCGGATTCGAGCCCGCGGCAAGCAAAGGCGATGTCCTCACCTGCCCACGACAGTGACAACTACGGCGGCGTCAAAGATGCATCCAAGTCAATTGAGACAACCCTCGCTACTGCTCGAAGTTTCGGGACAGTCTATGCGAGGCGGTTCGCGAAATCTCCAGGCACCGCTGTGTGGCCTGCAGTTTGCCGGGAAAACTTGGAGTGGTCGTGGTCGTCGTATTCTCTTCCGGTGGTGACCTGGAGCTTCATATTATGGACTAACTGTGACTAAGTGAACCCGGAACCCGAAGCAACAAGCCCTCAGATGCCAGCGGGGCCGGGTCGGTGGTCTCTTCGTCGGAGATGTTTGTGAAGTTGCCGTAGGTAGTGGTGCTAGACGTTGTGGTGCTGGTGCGGGTGACCTGGACTGCACTCCACGACGCAGAAGGAACATTTAACAAAGTACAAGACAAGCTTCTGAAGGGACTGAGGAAAAGGAGTCGAACCTACCTATAGCTTCGAAAGCCCTGCTCCGGTGGCGCCCAAGCTGCTGTGGTCTGGAAGTTAACCTCCTCAGGGAAGGGAACAGCATGGAGCACGTGTCTTATCAAGAGTTCGTCCGTCCGTCCTGCTTCAAATATGAGCTTCCACCGTTGTGTGCACTGACGAGGTTGTCGGTGACCTGCCACAATACAATAAACGTGCGAACCACAAGGTCTACCCCGACCACTAGCCGGTCCTACCCATTGTCGAGATGCTCGACATGCAAACTGAAAATTCCGTGAAGCGTGGTCTTTGGCGGACCAGAGAAGATAAGCATGCATGCACCCATGTACATGGATAGATTTACTAAATAGCACACCTTCTACCGACTCGACATCACAACTCCGCTATGCAGCAAGCTGCCGAGGGGGCAGAAGTAAGCGGCAAGGACCGGGACCCGAGGTTTTTGGTGTAGATTTTGCAGCTCACAGGCCTGTCGCATCTCTCCACCTAAGGCCCAACAGCCCTCACTGAGAGCTAGGCATTCGCATCCGGCAAGCTGCAGCCCTCCTGCCTGGAAAGCCAGGAAGCTTCGAGGCTTAGCCGCTTAGCCCCCCTTCCACTCAGCGCTACGCTGGACCTCAGCGCCTGGCACCTCCACGGACAAGAACAATGACGAGTTGGTCTTGGCCCTTGGAGCAGGGCGTGGCAAAGTGACTGCACTTCGCGCTTCTTCTCCAAACCCTCCATGCCGAAAGACTGAATGCATCTACGGTGGCCACGACGGCAGTAGGAGCCCCACAAATGCGCGAGAAGGTACTGTGCTTGCCATTGGCCCAAGGGCAGCATCGTACTGCAGGGATAGTCATTCATTATTCATTCATGAGCAATTCACTGCAGACTGTCATGACATGAATGTGAGGGACTTCGTAGAGTTGCAAGAGGTCACTTGCGACCGAGAATGCGCAGGGCTGGTTCGGCTTGCAGTGGTAGCATCTGTACTGTACTTCCCGTCTTGGAACTTGCGGTCTTTGGGTGCACCCATAGACTCACACAAAGCTCCCTGCCCTCAGATGGGTATCATTTCCATTCACATTGGGAATTGTAAGGCTACTGTGCATGGTGGGAATCCGCCTCTGTCAAGCACCGGATCCAAAAGCTAGCATCTTGCACAACGATCTGTCACCAACACTGCCACTGATGCACCCCTCGGCATGTCCTCGCCCTCGCGATGCACACGGAGCCCCGAAGAACATGCTGTGGCTGCAACTGAGATCACGGGACTGTGTCAACTGCCCACAAAGGCACCAATCAACTTGCTGAAGTCAAAAACCTTCTGCCGAGGCACCATGGAGGACTGCAACTTGCACTTCCAGGTTTCCTTAGCGACAGAGTGCCGAAGGAGACTTACACATGCGTGCATAGATACATACATACAGACTTACATACAGTGCCTGTTGACTTGCTTCCACACGCAAATCCTTCATGCGTAAATGCGCATCTTTTCGAGCCATCGTACGAAATTTGCCCATGAGTAAAAACGGAAAAGCATGCGAGTCTATTTGTCACCATGTTAAGGAGTGAGACAAACGGACATGCTACACACGCTCGAGATCGCTCGAGCATGCCTTTTCTCAGCACCTGGCAATGTCACATTCGAGCTTCGACTCTTGGCCAATCGGGGGAAATAGCCTAGGTATTCAGAAGCCGGGCAGATCACAACCTCAACCGGAAAGAATGGATGCGAAAGACACCATTTAACATGTTCCAGCGGCTTGACATACTAGTTGGAAGAGACCTGGGATACCGGCAGATCACAGTCGCTGTTGAACTGGCAGGACTTTCCAAGCTGCATGTTATCCTCAGTAAAGGATCACTGCTGAAGGCTGAGGCTTCAGGTCTGGAAGGCATGCTGCACTCTTTCGAGCCCAGTCCCACGCAGAGCACCTCTCTTCCAAGATCTGTGACCTCCGTTTGGCATGCGCTCGACGCAGTTCAGGCTTCTGTCCGACAAAGACAATTTCGGGAGCTGAAGACGTGGCAGGCTTCTACGCAGTGTCGATGTGCCCGGACACGCCAGTGCGCAGAGCAGAGCAGCCTCGCCTCGCCACGGAACTTTCGAGAGTTCAGGGTTCGGGTTCCGAGTGCCAGTCCGGGGCCTCGAAGAAGCGAGTGGCAGCCGCAGAAGTCACCTTGGACCTTTGCGTGATGCGGAGTCTTCGGCAGCGCACCGATACATGGTTCCTGCCTTCCCTCTTCTTCCATCGTCGGTTGATCTTCTCGTTCTTATTCTTCTGTTTAATATCATTCCTCTTGTGCTTATTAATCTTATTCTTATTGAGATTCTTCTCAGTTGAAGTTGCTGTTGTTGTTGCTACTACTACTCTTGAACTTGGTGGTGGCGCATGTGTGCATGTGTGCGCGCACGTGTGTCTTGTCATTTTGCTCTTCGATTGCTTCCCACCTTGACCGCCTGCGGTCTGTTGAGTTCTTGCTTCCTTGTTCACTTACTTGCAGGATGGTCGGATCTTTGACATACTTGCTCGCTTGCTAGCAGATGCCTGCTAGCAGGAGCTGGCCCAACCGTGCTGCATCACAATGAAACAAATCAGGGTTCAATTGGCACAGTATGTACAACACTGCGCGGGCTCTGAGTCGCCATCACAAGGCCGTGTCTTGGCGAGGACTGCTTCCGCCTGCCAGATTCATGCAACTTTTATTTAGAGGTGACGTACAACCGGTAGACTCAGTGCATCAAAACAGAGAGAAAAAATAAAACTGACCCATGCGCCATGCGCCGTGGCCTCGGGACCACAGGGCGGATAGGTGGAAGTGGCCAGCCGGGAATCCTCACCTGAAGCCACTACCACCACGGCCAGCACCGCTACCACTACTCCTACTGCTACAGCGACGGCTTCGGCTACGACGACGAGGAGGACCATTGCTGCTAAGGATTACTAAGTTACTAGCGAGGTGGCACAGCCAGGCCCGGATCAGCTCGGCCAGCTTCAAGTTTCACTTTCGAGCGCCGGACAAGCCGCTGTCAAGTAGCGCTCGGCGAAGGTCAAACCTGCGAAATCACGGGGATGTGGGGGTGTAGGGTCTTGTGCGGGCAGGCACAGGCGCCTGGGCCTCGCCACGACCCTGCCAGCATGTGGTGCCTGAGCTCCTGTTTCCAGAATGTGTGCACTGTGCCACCAACTTCTGCACCATGCCTTGAAGGACAGCTCCGCTGTGAAGACTGCTGCCTCATGGACACGTCCAAATTTTGCCCCAAAAAGCCTAACCTCATGCAGACAGCTCCGGTTAAGACTGGAGCCACATCAATTTCACCCGAGTAGTTCCTTAGGCCGGCATCAGCGAGGAGTGTTGCAATTGCATCGCAGCTGCTCAGCAATGAATGCGGGCAGGAATCCCAAGGGCAGCTTCCGTCTGAGATTTGCCAAACATGACCTGTCGCCGCGTGATCGGGGCATCCGACTCTGACGTCTCAAGCCTGGGGCCTAGATCATTCTCCATGCAAAACCATTTTGCCAATGCAACTGTGAAGAAGATGATGGTGATGCCGATAACGACCATGATGATGACGATGATGAGAATCAGGACGACGATCATGCTTGGTGCGGTGACGATGAGGAAGTAAACGAAGACGAAGATGACAATCAGGAGCACCGTGAGATGATGGATACAATTGATGGTGCCAAGGAGGAGTAGATAGGAGGAGGATGCCGGAGATGCTACTCCTAAGCAACATGATGTTCTGTTCGATGGTTCTCATGTGCACATTGTTGCGTTGTGGTCATGGCAGAATTGTTTTGCTGGCCTGGTTGACTCCAAGCAGGTTTTTTTGTGGGCATATTGGGGACCTACTACGTTAACGTCGCAACTCGTGACAATTGCTTTTGCAGCAACCCTCGTGAAACGGTGTCGACTGCTACCGTCATGCTGTGACGTGCCGAATCTGACAAGTCGGTGAACATCGTCGCAAAACCGCTCTCAATTGCCTTCACAGGGCTCGGTGAGGAACACCCAGCGCTTTGAGCATCCTGCGGGGGCTGTGGTCGCACTTCATGAGAATGCAAATGGGGGATTCCAAGCCTCTACGAAAGAGTCGAAGTATGGAGCAATCAACCTATGCACAGCAGAGCATGCCTACTGCCTCAAACCATATTGAAGACTACTGAAGATCCTCATGCTGCTTCAGAAGCGTGATGCATGTCCTGTCCTGAAACTATCAGCCTTAGCATTCGTGAGATCCTGAAAAGGTTTAAAAGCCACCACAGGATCCCAAAACAAAGAACGGACCCACCACACAGTAACCCATACTTTCAAGAAATCACTGAAGCTACACCCGCAATACAAACCCCGCTGTGTTCTCCAAGGACCCGCCCCAAAGCCATCAACCTGTCCTGGAAGGATCGCTGGGCGAGCACGGTGCCTGACATATGTAAACATCCAGTAAGCATCGACCAAGCGCATGATCATAGTAGTGCTATGCAGCGCCACCTGAGACGAAACCTATAGCCAGCATCCAGAACCCGTAACACACTGTGACACAATAAGCCATGTGTGTGTGTGTCGACACAGAAAGACACGCAAACAACTAGATCCAGAGCGCACATGTTCAAGAATTTCATGCTGCTTCAACAGATCCGGCACAGCAGAGGACACCAGTCCTTGGAATACGTGCAGAGACATGCCGTAAACTTAAACGAAACCTCAAGCACCGAGCCCAGAACCTGAACCCAAAAACTAACCCTGACTGCTGGGCCCCGGCCGTCAGCGAGGAGAACTTCCCCGTGCGAGGACCCCAGCCTTATCTGGAGCAGCAGGTCTTCAGAGCATACAGTATACCACGAGTCTTCACCCTGCGCCTGAACCCCAAACCTAAACCGCAAAACCGAGCGACAAGCCCCTGAACCGTCGTTCCAGTGTCCTCAGTAATAGTGGAAATGCGTCGTTTACTCCATGTGTCTGTTGGACTCAGCCTGGCTTAAACCGGCGAAGTCTCGTTGAGCAGACGCTGACCCTTGACGGTCTGAAGTCTGAAGTTTCAAGCTCAAGAACTTTGGGGTCTAGGGTTTAGGGTTGCGAAAAACCTCAAGCCCTCAACCCTAAATATCCCAAAGCTCAACTACTTTGAACGGCACTGGAAAATAGTGAGGAGCGAATCCCCCGAGACAACGGGGCATGGACGAGAAAG
This sequence comes from Symbiodinium sp. clade A Y106, assembly GCA_003297005.1. NCBI lineage: Eukaryota > Dinophyceae > Suessiales > Symbiodiniaceae > Symbiodinium > Symbiodinium sp. clade A. The sequence goes on along the minus strand of BGNK01001495.1, from coordinate 8,449 downwards.
CGACGAAGTGGAAGTTGCCATCGTTCAGGAGCGGACCAGCTGCTGGCCTCAGACTAAGACCGAATCAAAACCAAGAAATCGTTGCGAAGAGCTGCTGTAGAGGGCCCGGCTGCCAAGCTGTGCCAGACGGCGACTTCGCAGCCTTGCATGGGGGGATTCGATTCGTTGAAGCTGATACGCGGCGAGCATGCGCGCACAGGGTCTCGGACAACATGCAAGCTGCTACAAACGTGTGCATAGGATTGTGCTTGGATCCCTGGCGAGGTAGCCACTCCCGTCCACATAGAGAGTGCCACCTGGTGACACAGCACATGAGAGTCACGGGCATCTGAATAGACCTGCGAAGCAATGCTCACCCTTCCTTGCCTCCAAGTAAGCCCGCAATGGTGCAGGAAGTGCAGGTACTCATCACCTATAGCGGCTAAAGGTATCTACCAAATCTGGTATCATGGCAAGCACCGCACACTGCACCCAACTGTCCGATGCATGCTAGTCTTAGAGTCTTAGTCACGCTATCTTACATCTTCGCATCCGGGAAGGCAGATATCTTCCTGAGCCAGCGGCCCACATGTGAATCGCATGCGCCGAGGGTGCGGGCACCTTGCAGCGGCTGAGGAGATCTCTTGCGGACGGAATTAAGATAGCGAAGGCTTGGCCAGAGGAACTTGTGGGGCATTCGGCCTTTTGTTCGGGCTCCTTCCAAGGCGAATCGGTGAGCCTTTCACTCTTTCTGTTGGTAATTGAATGCTTTGAGGGACCAGATGGGTCCAGTGTCCGGTGACGCGGTGCGCTCGTGAGCTGAGGCAAGGCTTCCTTCGAAGGCACACCGAGCCTCGGCTGCACTTTGAAGCCAATCGGTTCCTGATCACGACGATTGGGCTTCCAAAGCAGAGACGCAGTTCTGAGCAGAGCAAGAACAGAAACAGTACTGACATCCGACGTGGGGTTGCGATGGTTGCTTCCGTCGACGCTTCGTGCCGGTGCTACCGTGGATCAAATTCTGGAAGTCCCCGGAGCCTTCCAGCAGGAGAGCCAGGCCCTCGACGCGGTCCACACCTGAGGTCTTTTAGGCTGGGAGCTTCTTTTCTTCTCCTGTTCTGATTCTTGTCTTCGGGTCTTCGGGCAAAGAGAGGCGGTTGTATTGAAGAGAAACTTCGAGCTTCAAGCGATTGGGTCTGCCCTGGTCACCTCTAGAAGGCCACCGCCGGGGTACGACCCGATATGGTCTGGAAGGTCCTAACTGTCCCTTGGTGCGTACGGTCTTTTGGTGACCCGGGCTTTTCAGCTTCAGGTTCTGGCTAGGGCTCAGATCTAAAGCAATGAAGAAAACATGAACAGCTTCGAGAGACGCCAGCAATGCTCTTGCCCAGGCACTGGTCACGGCGCATCCGCCGCTGCTGCCCTCAGAGTTGTGGCCTCCAGCGCAGTGTTGGGTGCAACAGGATCTTGCCTCCCATTTCACTACTCGGCTCGGGCTGCAGCATTCCAGGATGTGACTCCCGAACCAATCCTCGACCAGCTTTGCCTGGGCTGCAGGACGGGACTACCGGACTAGCTAGCGTGGCAGTTTAAGCTGGCAAGCTGTTAGTGTCGAAATGAGGCCACGCTGCCCGGATGGCGTCGAAATGGAACAGAGACAGCAAACCCGTGGTGGAACCTCGCAGCAGTCTGTCCAGGCAGTAGAACAGTGTAGAACCGTTGAGTCGGTATCAAGATGTCAATGATGATCCGCGGGAGCACGGGCAACGCAAGACTCAAGACTCTCGTGTCCCCTACAGTGACTCTACAGGCAATCCCTGCCCGGACAAAGCTGACAGGACGAGGATGCTGCGAACCGCAGCGGAGAGGTTTCCACGCAGCAAGCACCCGAATGCCTGGCTGCTTTGCTGCTTGACGGCAACAGAGACAAAGCCTACGACTCAAAGATACTCACACTGATAGTATTTCAAAACAGGCAGGTCGGACTGCGCGCTGCTCCGGAAGCTGTCGGGCCTGACAGCTTTGAGTTGCAGCCCAGTTCGGGTCTGAATGTTCTTACAGCGCAGCAGCAACGGCAGCAGCAACGCAGCTGCAGCAGCACTCCGGCACCCAGGTTCCTCCAGGCACTGGCACGGGTCGTAAGTCAAGGAGCCAGGATCGCATTCGCCGCCTGGCTGCAGCCTTGGCATGTTCGCATGCATTTCAAAGGGTGCAGAGTGTCATCTTGCATCACATGCAACGACCTAATGTAAGTGGGACGGCGTGAAGTACATGGCCAATTACGAACATGCTGCGGCAGGGCCACTGACGGCGACAGTAACGATGCGCTGGAGGAGTAGTGTTTCCCTAGCACTCCGAGGCCCTTGCACATCGCAAAAGGAAGCCTGGCAACTTTCAAAATCGAATCCTCGAGCTTGCTGGTGAGGTTCAACTTTGCCGGAGCCACGTTGCATTGCTTGGCTCCTTCTGCGGTGGCCCCTACCGCTTCAGACAGGGAAGCCAGGGAAGGAGAGGAGCGCTAGAGAGGAGAGCTAGAGAGAGAGAGAGACGGAGAGACGGAGAGACAGAGAGACCGAGAGACGGACAGACGGAGAGCGAGCGACGGAGGGTGAGGGTGACGTTGAGGGTGAGGCTGAGGGCGAGAGTGAGAGTGAGAGTGCGAGTGAGAGTGGGAGTGAGAGTGAGAGTGGGAGTGAGAGTGAGGGTGAGAGTGAGAGTGAAACGATAAAGCAAGCAGGCCCATTCACCTGCCGGGATGTTCAGAAGCGAACACTGCTTGGCTTCCTCGATGCTGAGCTGCCTGATGTCAAGCCAAGCTGTCGCATGCCACTTTCTTGATGTTCGTGGATGTCTCCGGGTTTCTCTGGGTGTACCACGTGACGTTGCTGCATTCCATGCACGCGGAGGCCTGGCCGGAGGCGATTTTCACTCACTGACGTCTACGTCTATGCCCATCGATGGCAATCGGGCTGACAGCACAGACGTCTGGTGGTCGGCACATCTTCCCGCTGGCCTGTCGAGTCGCGCGGTCTAGACGCCATAAGCCTTGCCCTTTATATCCGCAGCTCGGCTCAATCGCTGCTCAGGTGACGGCATGGTGCACGGCGACTGTGTCGAACTCCCTGCCTCGGGAAGCCAGTCATCGCAGTCAGTCCAATTGCAATCTGCGCACACTGCAGTAGGTTCCCGGCCACAGAACCACAGGATCGGCAGCCCAGCTCATCCGTGGCATTCAGGCACTCCTCACATCCGAACATTCCATGCACAAGCATCCTGCACTGAATGTCCGCACTTCCTGCTTGCTTCGGTATGCTACGGTAGTTGCTAGGGCTGAGGGCATCATTCAACTCTGACAGCAGGCACCATCAGGCAGAAACCCGGTCACACCTCGATGCCATCGCAGCGCTTTGCACAAACCTCACTGTACCCATTTGACATGCCACCACTATCACCCGGGGCGATCTTGGGCAGCGAGACGGGCGCCACACTTGTGCGTTGAATCGACTGTAACATCTCACACTCCCAATTCCACCTCAGGGACCACAATGCGAATGTGGCAGACGAATACGCCAGATCTGTACAGTGGCATTCCAAGCGTAACAGTTCGGCGGCCGGGATAGGGCGCGGGCATTGCAGCGCTGAGTTACAACCACCGCCCCTCGGTGCTTGGGTTCAACATGCTCGTGTCCCAGGGCTGCTTCGGCCAAGAACTGATGTCTGGGAGTCTGGGGAGGTGCCCGGGCTCCTAACGAGCGACAGGCGACAATTTTGAAGTTCTTCAACCAAGCCATTCTCATGGTCGGTCTGCTTTGAGCTCCCAGCACCGGAGGGCCCTGGAAGACGGTAATCGGAAAGATGCCCTCAGGCACGACTGTTTGCTCGAACTTTGTTGCTCTAGCTCTGGGCTATGCAAACCTGTTTCGATCTACGCCCAACTTGCCCTGGTTTTATCATTAATTTGTGGTGCTTTGCATCCCACCGGGTACCGGACAAGCTCACGCTGTGATTGCAGCCATGTCTCTGCCAAAGCAGCCTCGGCCCAGCCGAGTTCAGAAGTGGGAAGAAAATACATACAAGCCGGAACGAAAAAAGACACAGCACGAAAACAAAACGATAAAGATCTCTGGAGACACATATACAGAAGCATGGACACGTACAGTAGCTGCTCAGCTAAACAAGATGCATAAATGCATGCATGCATGCATGCATGCATACATCACTTACACACACACCCACACACACGCACACACACACACAGAGACGGACATGCAGACATGCATGCATGCATGCATGCATGCCGAGATACAGACATACCTGCCTATTTACATACCTGGGTTGCGCCGGCGGATGCGCTCGTCTTTTTGGCTGACTTCTGCTTCGGCAATGACCTGTCAAAGGAGGAACAAAGTGGCGCAGGACCGGTAGCAGGCGCATGCGTCAGAGATCGACACGTGCATCCAGGGCATTTACCAGGCGGCAGGCAAGGCAAGGACAACAGAGACGACAAGAGCACCGTGCGCGCCGACTTGAGGAGTCCTCTCCGGAAGCTACCAACACCTGCACGGAACTTACGTATGCACAATCAAGCCAAACACACGAGCATGCACCCGAGAAGTTTTACGGAGATGCTGACGAATCGACACTGGCTATTCATTCAGTCCTCTGTCTGTATGTCACCAGCCTCCACCACGACTTACCACCACTGACGATTGATTGGCAACAGGCAACACCAGAAGAGCAGGCAGCTGCAAGCCGACAGCATAATAGGCAAAATGCAGACAGAATTTTACACAAAATACAGACACACGAGGCCTTGAAAGGAAGCAGCCGCCGCAAACTTCAAGGTCCTCACCAAGGAAGGGTTTGACTGGCGCGTGTCGAAGATGTCGTTGAAGCCACCTCGGCAGGGCGGATCTTCTGAAATTCTACAGATGCAGTTGCAAGTCACTCTGTTCTTGATTCTTGCTGTCACTAGCAGGCTAGCGAATGCGCCAGTTGCCGAAGAAGCAGTGAAAACCCCTACAGTCCTGAGTTTAGAACTAAAGGAAACGCCCGGTTGGCTGCCAGGAGCCCAAGGCCCGGGCACGTCAGAGCAGCCAGCTGGTCACCATCTTGCGAGCAGATACGCAGGTCCGTCTCCCATGTGATAACCTGCACGGCACTGCCGCACTATGCCGCACTGCACAGAGGCGACGGTCATAAAGGGGGGACGGGTGTCGTGAGGTTCCTGGTCATAGCCTCGCCGACCTCTGGAAGCGGCAGGAGGTCAACGCCAAGACCCGGAGCCTTCCCGTGGCAAAGAGCATGCGAGGCTCCCATCCCGCTGATCGTCAATCTGAAGGCCCAATGATGCCGAAACGTACCACGCTATGATACAATGTACATTAAACTGGTGTGCCACCGGAGACATGCGCCTGGCAGTCGCAGGTGTCACCGGCGCAGGGGCATCCACAGGTCTCTGCACCTCAAGATTTATCGCGGCACGGCCGCATTCTTTGCAACCAAGATCACGATGGCTGGGTGCCCGACATAAGCAGCGGTAGTCTTGCGGAACGTTGTCGCAGAAGGGGACTCCCAGAAGACCCATGCGAGCAAAGTCCTATCACTGCCAAAAACTGAAAGGTTGAAAGTATGGTTCTGACAGTTCGCATCCAACGTGACGTATCCTTGCATGAGGTCAACATTCGCGTAGCCGGCCTCAGGCACCATATTCGACTCGGCTGAAACCAGCCGAAGCAAGACGGGGAAAGCTGCAGCATGCGAACACACTCACGACTCTAAAAAAGAGCACACGTCCGAATACTTGCCATGCTATTCTGAGATCTTAACGGATACACTTGGCCACCCCAATCAAACAAAAGAACGGCACAAGCTCTTGCAGGCGGAAGTATATTCGCAACAAAACGTCGTTGCTAAACTGAAACATTTTAACGGGTCGTGGACTAGGACTCGCAACTTGCAAGTGACGGCTAAGGGTTTGTCAAGCAGCTTGTCAAAAACTGTGTGCGCAATTACCGGACTCAATCCTACGCCCATTTGGCTCCGGGCCCAGACAAGCCCAGCCACTGCAGGAGTTGCGGAACAGCATCCGGCGAGTCTCCACCTTTGACGGCAGCCGCTTCCACGAAACTCAGCGTCTGGAACATTAGCTACTGGTTGGTCGAATACTTCATGCCCGCTGCATGACCACAGCCGTCGCGGCCATCTGCCGTTGTTGCACAGAAAAAGTAAATAGCTGCCTCTCAAGACGTGTACTGGGACTCAGGCAACCAGGTCCGAGCACCTGAGGCGATGAGCGGCTGAGTCATTCTGGCCTCTGGAGCTATCTCGAGCCCTCTCCGCCGCTGAGCATAAGACTGGTGGAGGGAGACTCTCCAGGGGCGGCTGCACCTGAAGAGCGGAAGCCACAGAACTTGAGGCCGGGAAGCGAGAACACGAGGACGGCGCGGAGAAGACGTAGGGCTGACGTACGCCTCGGGTCTGGGGTGAGTGCATCAGCAAAGATGATTGGGCATCACTACGCATTCGCGAGCTCCGGGCTTGAAGTGTCGGACAGGGTCATGGGATTCAGGCCCAAAGCCTGGAGCTCTGTAATGGACCCCAAACCCTACTTTGAAACTGTTGCAAGTGACGGTGGCGGTGGTGGCCAGCAGTAGCGGTAGCAGCAGCAGTAGCAAAAGTGGCAGCAGTTCAGTAGCAGTAGTAGCAGCAGTAGTAGGAGGAGGAGAGTACAAGCAGATCAAGCAGCAGCAGCAGCAACAGTGGTGATGCCACTCCTGTCCTGCATACACTCCAGATCCTGCATCTTCGAGCAGCATGTCACCTCAACAATCTGTGCCAGGCACGGATGCGAGAGATGTCTTCAGCAGCGTCTGGATCGCCGTAGCACCAGCCAACCTGAAACTGTCAGCAAGCTTACAGCAGGATAGACTGTAATTAGTTCAGTTTGAAACAATAAAGTATACTCTACTTCGACGCTGCTATGAGATTGCCGGGTTCGCCGGAGCACCAAGGCCGTGGCGACGAAGTTTTGGTCTGGTAGCGAATGGTGTACGTTATCAAGCTCAGATTGTAACTGCCTGACAGCAGCAGCTGGACTCTCTTCTACTCTACCCGCGGATCAAGTTCAAGCAAGTCTGAAAAGCCAAGTCTGCCACGAACCAAAATCAAGCACCGAAATGCCCATGCAAGCAAATTCGCACAACAGAACCCGGGACCTGCAGAGACCCAGGGGCAAGCTGCAGTAAGCTTCCTGACCGAACACAGCGAGGCTTGACGGATCACACAGGTTGGACAGGAGCTGTCTAAGGGCAGTCAAATTTTGCTCGCCGCTGTGTTCGCAGAACCCATTTCCCAGCATATGCGTAGAATCTAGCACCATTCAAGTCAAATCTCGGGAATACGGAGGTGTGCTTCTGCTAGCTGATGGTGCTTTTTTGAACCTGGAACAGTCGAGAAACAGAGTGATTGAATGATGATTGCTGTTCAGCCTTTCTTCTGGGTGTTGCAATTTTAGGGGTCATGCGGGCCACGACCTCTTACAGAGGTGCGCCACGACCTCTTTCTTGTGAGCACCTATCTTGTTCCTTTTACTATGACTCGCAAAATTATCCTACAAGTATTGGTCGCGCTTGGCGGATCCGCTGCGCTGCGCTGTTGCCATGATATGCCGAAGCTCAAGCGATACAGGAAGTGGTACCAGTGCCAAACTGTACTTTCTCTGCGTGCCTTGAGGTGTCCGTGCTGGGCGACCTTGTCTGAAGGTTGGAGGAGTAGGGGTCTTGGAGGTTCGGGAGGCTACAAGCAACAAATCCCAAAGCCGCTGCTTTTTGCCTTGCGCACAACATGCACTCGACCTCTCCGATAGTCGAGCCTGCAGAAATGCCAATCTTAAACTCCGAAACCCTCAACCCTAAACCCTCAACCCTGTACTGAGCCCTCATCCTCGAACCCTCAACGCTAAACTCCCAAACCCCTCACAATCTGTGGAAAAAAGGCGTGAACTTTTCGACTCCAAGGAACAGCGGAGCTTCGGCCCGGGTCTCCTCCAACCAGTGGAATCTGAAGCCCTGAAGGAATCATATGACATGATATAATATAACATACTGTAGAATACTTTATTATAATATAATGAATTCAGAATATACTATATCATAGTAAAATCTTAAAACAACATAATACAATACCATATCATGTCACGTAACATAAAAATGGAATATCATACACGATAAGATAAGATAGCATAAGATATTACAACATACCATAGTATACTATAAAAAAACTCGAACATATTATCCGCCGACCCCGCTGGGGCGGCGCCCAGAAGTTAGACTAGCTTCGGCGTCAGTTCGATGATACTCAACCCTACTCAACCCCACTCCGCCCCACGCAACCTTACCTCGGCCCCACGCGGCCCTAACCGGCCCCACGCGGCCTAGACTTGCTTGGGCGTCAGTTCCATGATACTCAA
>BGNK01001494.1:106125-143652 GCA_003297005.1 Symbiodinium sp. clade A Y106 | reverse complement strand
GAATCCTGCGGAAAATCCAAAGAGCCTTGGTTGGATCATGATGTGGTGGCCCTGAGACCCGTCTGGGTAGTGGCGCCCACACATGACTTTCTGCCCATTCCTCGGAAGGGCCGCCGTCAATGCATCCTATCCTATCCTATCCTATCCTATACTTCAAGGAACCCTAGGCCTTAAACCTGATAAGGTCCCAAACCCCAAACCCTAAGGCCCAAAGGCTTTACGAAACACGCAGGTCGCCTTGGAGTACTGGCAATCCCATTGCCTCCGTGAGGTCGGACCTTGCTTTGTTGTATTGTTGGTCGGTCTAGCCCATCCCAGAAGGCTTCATAAGGTTTAGGGTTTAGGGACTCCTATACTAATTGTATGGTTTTATGAGGCTTTCATAAGGGCCTGATACGGGTGTCTTACGAGTTGGCTGTTTTTTCTCGGCCGGCTTGGCCAAACAAAGGGCCTCGGGATCGGATGTTTAGGTTGCAGGTTTTGGGATTTTAGGGTTTAGGGATTTTAGGGTTTAGGGTTTCGGATGTCTAGGGTGCAGGTTTTGGGATTTTAGGGTTTAGGGACTTTCGGGTTTACGGCTTGGGGTTCCTACGTTTTCCTCGTAATCCTGCAGCTGAGGAACCCTGCATTTGTCAAGGCAGAGAAGGCTCTGAGGTGGAGGTGCAGGTCTTGAAGGCTGTGACACGGGAGTTTCCGAAAATATGGGACCCTAATGTAGTACCCTACATAGTAGGATCCTTATTAAATTATAAGGACCCCAAAATAAGGTACCCCTAGTTTTCGGAAACTCCCACACTGTGGGTTTTGGGAACTTGAGGTTTCGAGGCTTTCGGTTTGTTGCGGGTTAACCCTGTTTTTGGTTTCAGGGCTTACGACTAGTGCGTGGAACCGCAATAGTTTGCGCTGGTATAATGTGGCCTGCGAGTGGAGCTCACGTGTTCACAGATTCGTGGTCGGGTTTAGAATTGTGTTGCGGTTTCAGAACTTGATCCTTTGATACACCTCTTCCCCATCACTGTAACACTGCTTGCAACTTCACACACGACGTTAGCAATGAGAACTTGAGAACTCGCGATGTGTATCCCCAGAGCCCCAGAACCCTGAACCTGGTGTGTATCAGATGCCCCTTTTAAGCCTTACCCCCATATTTCCCAACACCTTACCTATAGAGGCTCCATAGTAGTTCCTTTTTGGGGTTCATCTTTAGAATCCTACAGGTACTTGCTTAAGTCGTGCCTTGTTTGTTTGATTGCTTGCAAGCCTTCGGGAAAGGATTCTTGGAAGTCGTGCCTTTCAAGCCCCTACATGGTGATTCGCCCCATCCCACATANGGCGCCCAAAAAAAATGCGCACCGATGCGACGATCAAACGCTTGTCATGGACTTCAGTCTTCGGTGGGCTTCGGGCCACATATGAGGGGTCCGGCTTCCACGCGGCTTACGCGAACCTTGCGCGGTGCTTACGCGGATGCACCATTATACAACACAAAATTTGGTGGTAGTAGTAGCAGTAGTAGTAATAGTAGTCGTCGTAGTAGTAGTAGTAGTAGTCGTAGTGGTAGTAGTAGCAGCAGCAGTAGTAGTAGTATGTAGTAGTAATAGTAGGAGTAGTAGTCGTACTAGTAGTAGTAGTAGTAGTAGCAGTAGTAGTAGTAGTAGTAGTAGGAGATATCGGAGGCAGCCACAAAAGCAATTCTTGAAAATATTCTGTCATTGACACGGGCGAATGCACAGCATACCATGCGGGAATGGATATTCCGTTGGCTTGNTGGAAGTATATGTCGTTCGGAGTTTCTGGACAGCGTCTACATGGGGATTACCGTTGTTGACACACACGCAGATCATGCTTCGGGGACTAGTATAACCAACATCCAATGCACGACCTTTGAGGGGCTGTGCTCCAATCGCGGTTGGTGTCCACCTAAAACCATGCGTTCACTTGGAGCTTCACTGCCAAATGTGCTTGCTGTCTGTATCTATTTATGATTTATCGCCAGAGAAGGGCTTGATTTAGTCCATTGTTTCGGGTATATTTCGAATCCGTTGCACATGCGTTTAGATGGNTGCGTTTAGATGGGGGAAGAGTGAAAGGCATGACTTAGGCGTGACTTTCGTTATGCTGCGTTTAGATGGGGGAAAGCCGCCAGGCATGACATGGGCGTGACATAAGCGTTTGCCTGTACAAGGTAATCCCAAAAAGGAACTACTATGGAGCCTATGGGTAAAGACTACCAAACATAAGAAGATCGAAGCCCTATGCACAAAATCCCAAATCAGCTCAGGCCAAACCCACCGACTATCAGGCCCAGGGCCCTGAAGACTTTAGTAGCATTGGCATTCATACGGTTGATGATCTAAATATTGCCGGGGACTTCCATCCAGAAGCCCCCATCTCAAAAATCTTGCGTCCCCCAACCCCTACATCCTCCGTGCTGCACGGTAACGTTGCCCAATTGCCCAAACTCGACATCCCGAAATCCAAATCCCACCCCCTAAAACCTAAGCCCTCAACCCCCAAACCTCCCCTGCCTCCAGGCATACGAGAAAAGCGTTAAAGATAAAAATAAGTCAGCAAATGCTTAAATAAACAAACCGACAAGCATAAACCAAAGAACAAGTTTAACACAAAATAAAAGAGAAACATATAGTTTTTACACAAAGCAAAAGAGAAACACATATATTATATATATACATAAATACAAATATAAATATAGATAAATATAAATATACATATAAATAAATAAATAGAATAATAAATCAATATATATATATATATATATACATACACATACAAACTGGTAAATAGCAGTTTCTACGACAAACTCCCGTCCTCTGCTTCAGCGCTCCGCCGTCGCGGCGCTCTTCTCGGGCCAGTTCTGCTCCACTCTGAAATGTCAGAGATGCGGCGCGGGCTCCCAGGGAAATGTATGGTTCCTTTATGGTAAACTGGTAAACCTTACTGGCAACCCTTATGGTAGCCCTATATGGCAACCCTTCTAGTAGACCCTTATAAACAACCTTATATAAACAACCTTATAGCATTCGTGCAGTAGCCGCTAGCCCTTACAATGACAGCGACCCTATACCCTTGAGGGTTTTGGTTATAGGGGGTTGTCAGAATTTCATAGATTTCCAGTAACATCCAAACTCTGGGTCCATGTCCTAATATAGCGTATGTGTGTATACCGGTACCTTAAAGGGTTCCATATATAACTATAGTGACCTTATAGTTCAAAGTATATAGTAGGATACATGGATACGGGTTCCTTGTAAGTGACAGCTTACAGAAGCTGTGGGAGTAAAGTCTTGAGATTGGTCTGCACTTTTAGCCGCATGTCTTGCGAGTGCTTGGCCGGTGACAAGGATAAGGTAAACTTGCATTCGGGCTTGCGCGTGTGGTTCAAGGTCCTTTGTGTTGGGTTGATGCTGCTTGCGATGTAGTGTAGCACACACGGGTCGCTTGAGGCTGTTCCAGAAGGTTAACTTTAACTTAACTTGCCCTAAGAAGCTGGACAAGTGGTGGGGGCCTCAATGTCAACTTCCTTCTCCACCAACATAAACCAACCCACAGAAGGCTTCGACCTGAGAAAAGGCCTCAGGGTTTTGGGTTTCGGGTTTAGGGTGGTTCATGACATGGCCTTGGCACCCTAAGCTTTACCATGTCACCGATGTGCAGGCTATACCAACAAGTCCTTCGAGGCTTTCAGCTTCCTTCCGATACCCATCCCGGAGCACGACTACAGCCCGGGCCCTGGATGGTTCGGATGAGTAGAGCTAAATCTATGTGTGGCTCAGGTTTTGTGTTTGGGGGTGTTTAGCTTTCGGTTTTGGTTTAGGCGCTTCGGTGCTGGGGTTTAAGTGGCGGATCTGAATCTGGGATTTGGGATCACAGTTATTTCTGAAGAGGACGGAGGGTTGTAGGAAGTTTCCGGATAAGCCGAACCCTAAGCCCAGCACCACAGCTCAGCCAAAGCCTCATTGCCAATATGGTCTTCGCGATGATGGAGCATGGAGTCTTGCATCGGGCTGCCTCAAGTACCCCAAACTCCAAACCTTCCCAAACCTTCAGCCCTAAACCCTCAATCCTAAACCCAAGCCTTCAGCCCTAAACAATAAACCCTAAACCCAAACCTTAAGCCCTGTGTGAGCCAGGGAACTTTTTGGGGGGTTCCGTATTGCAATGTATAAGTATAGTATACTATACCCCCAAACCCTATTCAAATCATTTAAGGCCCACACATTATGCCCAGGATAACCCCATGAGTGTGTATTGCACAGACAAGGCCATGGATGCGAAAAGAGCGTCGTCTTACTTCTCCAACACGAGTCGCACCGATAGCTGCCGAGCCATACTGGGTTCTTGTTGAAGAATTTACGGTAAGCTACTTACCATAATCGGGATCTCCAGTACATAATATGATTTCCTTATTCTGGTCACTTAAATCAAATCCCTGAACAAGAACCCAGCATAGGGGCAAAGGCGGGCCGAGGCGGCGGCGTTCCATCTGCAAAGCCGGAGGTGCGGCGAAAGCGCTGCGGGATGGCTTCTGCACCAAAAACCAAACAACCCGTTTGCTGCGGACGAGCTATAGAAGAGGCCGTCGGTTATTGTGTGGAGTTTTGGGTTTAGGTTTCAGGTTTTTCTGATATTACAAAGCTACGCAGATAAGATCCTTACGGTCCAAAAATTTTGTGCGATGCATTCCATAAGGCCGCATAAACTTTGGCGGAGCCAACACCCTAACTGCACATCATGCGAAGTCCCAAAGGGTCCAAATATAATTGCTTATAAATTATATACCTTGTATTAGATAAACTATTTTATGTAAACTATCTAATGAAACGTAGGGTTTGTATAAACTGTATAGTGAAATTAGAGTTTCTATATTTGGAACCACTATACTGACTTGGGAAAGTATCCCCCCGGACCGGTATCTAGGAACTTCTGGGAGAAAAGGGTTTGAGATCCTGTCCACTGATGTCCAAGGATAAAAGGACGGACCCTCAATAAGGACCCCTAGGTATATAACTTTAATATGCTAACATATACCCATTATATAGCCCTTTATAGGGCAGGGATCCCCATCAAGGGTCCCTCCTTTTGCCCTTTGATGATGTAGGTTTCCGTTTTTGCATTCGAGACTTCAGGGTGGATCACCTGCATGGTCGTCATGGCCACACGTGGCTTGGCTGGAATTCTGGGATATGTGTAGAACTCTTTGGACATCAGACGTGACACGGTGGCTGGTGCCTAGAAGGCCTGCACCATCCTGAGTTTGGGCTAGATGTCGCCGAAAGTTTGTATTGCCGCCGTGTTACGTGGCTTTGAGGCCCTGTGGTTTCCGTGCGGTTTTGGGCTCTCGATGGATTGATGCTTGGGTGTCAGCTTGAAGGCGAGAGGGAGGGGCTTGGGTCTGTGTTTTTGTGCTAAGTCGGGGGTTTAGGGCCTACCTTTTTAGGGTTCCCTATTATAACTTCCTTATATAAGTCCTTAAAAAAGGTATACGTAGGTTATTTGGGGTTAAGGTAGGATGCGTCGGGTCAGCCATAGCTAGCTCGGCTTAGAGTTTAAAGTTTGTTGAAGGAGTTTTGTGCAGCATTCCTGGCAAAGTCTGTGCCCATTATGCCGTTCGAGTCATGTTTGTGGTGAACTCGGCTTCCCAGATATAATATACAGCATTCATTACCTTGTTTGAGAAGAGGTGACTGACGAGCAGAGTCCAACATCTTGAGACCATCGAAGCCTTATCCAGCCCTGTACGGTTTTCGGATTAGTGTTTCCTGGACCCTAAAGAACCTGCCATTTTAGGTTCCTTACTATGATTTCCTTCTATTATATGTCATTATATTATATAAGACGGTATAGGTTATCTGGGGTCCAGGTTACGCGCAGGGCTTGTCATGGCGTATCGTCACGCTGCAGGCTCTGAGCCAGACAGACGGATGATTCGGGTGCGGCTGCCAGACGAGGGTCTTGAAGTGCCCAAGGATCCGAAATACTGTAGTGGGGGGCGAGGTGCCAAACACTGTACAGTAAACCTCATAAAGTTGGAAACCGCATGAAGGCCAAATAGTACTGGGATTCCCTATACATTACTCTTAAGGATTGAGGCTATTGGGTTTCCAACTTTTTGGCCTCTACTGTAATCTCAGTGCTTTTTGGCGGGGTTGTAGGGTTTCGTGGTTTCGACTTAGAGGTTCAGGGAAGCGTCCGGATTATTGATGCATATGGGTAGTTGTCAAAATTATGGTCCCTTTATTGGGTAGCCTAAAATATAGGTGGCGTATGATAATAGGGATTTAAAAGGGACCATAATTTTGAGAACCACCCATATATGAGCTCTATTTAAGACTTCAGGATGGACATTAGAGATGTTTAGGGCCTTCCTGGGCTTTCGAAACCTTCTTTGTTGTGGCTCACGACCATGGTTTCTTCATATACTTAGACGCGCCAAAATGCCCTCTAATATACCCTGAATGCCCACTATTAAGGACCATAAGGCCTCCAATAAAGGGGTATTGGGGGGTCCTGGTATAGGTCCGTCCTCCTTCCCGGGTTTCGAAGGCAGAGTTTTAGGTTTTGCTTGGGGGCTTGGGCCGTCACGTGACCGGCTGCCCTAAACCCCAATCCCTAAGCCCTAAGTTCTTGGCCCAAGACGAGGGCTACCTCTAAAGCTTCGTGGCGTAAGGGCCCCGGAACCCTAAACCCTGAAGAGTAAACCCGCAACCTTAAACCATCCTAAACCCTAAATCTCCGCTCGGAGCTAAAGTTTTAAAGACCCTGCAGGCGCCCCATCGAATATATGGACCGGAGTACTTAGCAATGAGATCGCTTGTTTTAAGTATCCCTCATAAACCCCCAGTTCCTAAATTCCTAAAGCCTTAAGCCCAGAGCCCTAAAGCCTTAAACCCGAAACCCCAAACCCCCAGAGCCCCCAGAGACCCTGGAGACCCTGACCCAGATTTGCGCCCGCGTCCCGAAGCGCGGCGCGGTCAAAGATCTCCTGGAAGCCGGCGCACTCAGCTACACATAGGGCTTGGGCCTTTTGAGGCCTAGGTGCAGGGTTGAGCGTTCGAGCTTTTGGCTTGTTTGATTAGGCCTCGGCTTCGGGGCGTGCATCATCTAGTACGTCGATTCTCAGCCTGATGGTCGCCAAGAGCTCCGTGACGGACATACTCCGGTGCAGGTAGACCCTAATTCAAGTCCGAAATCCTGAGTCGTATGCCGAAAGTCCCAAATCTGGTGTCCTTCCTAGTCTTCGCGAACTTATCTCGAGAGCCACAGAACAGCTGGCTTAGACTGCGGGGCCGGATTGGCACTCAGCCGGTATACAAGTGCTAGGTTGTAGGGCTTCGGGGGGGGGGGGTTTCAAAATAGTTGTCCATATCCCTGTGCGTGACAAAATCCACAAGGTGTGGAAGCAAAAGGCAAAACACGGCGGTTTTCCTTTCTTGGTAGAAAGATGGGACCCGGCAATGAGAAACATGGGAACCAGGCAAAGTTATGTGTACAATTCACTGTCGAGGAAGGGTCCAAACTCAGACCACATGGAAACCCCAAACCCGAAAAATAAGCGCAAAAACGCCAAAAAACCCGAAACTCCTAAACCCAAAACTCTAAGCCCTACGCCCTAAACTCCAATCTCCAAACCCCAAACCCGCCTCTCCAAATTCAGACCTCATGGAAACTGAAAAGGCCGCTTAAGATTAATTTGCTCTCAAGCTGCAGCCTTAAATCCTAAAGTCCGTCCTTCAAGGGTCATACCCTATAGATCCTATGAGTATGAGGGGTCATGATCTTTCGATTTTAGGGGGTGGGGGTGGGGGGGGGCGGGTGTTTGCAGCTACAGCTAAATCCTAAACCAAGTGTTCTTGCCTGGGCCCGAAGCCCTACACCCTTCTTGGCACCAACCAAGCCCTCACAGAAATACCCTGATGTGCATCTCAGCCCGCCAGGCTAGGGAACTTTTTTTTTGGGGGGGGAGTACTATCTCAATATGTTACAATATGATCCCAAAGGTTAACCTTAAGTTCCATTAGGACTAATCATTAGGATACTGCGCAAGTAAGTAAACTCATGATCTATAAGCCTTTTGTGCATGGCCGTACCCTAATGTAAACCCATTGCCTACGGGCCTTGATATTAAGATCGCTATGCTGCTATGATCAGCCTCATGGAGGGAAGGGAATTCATTCATCACGGCTCTGTAGTACTATCCCTACACCAGAGCCCCTGGGGAGACGAGGTGGCCGCTGGAATGCTGAATGTGGAGGCGCTCAAAGAAGGGATCCGGATTGGGGTTGAGGCTAGGATTCCGTAATTAGGGTTGGTGGCTCGAGGGGTCGGGAGGTTCAGGGGCCTTCAGGGTGAGTGTTAAGGGCTTGCAAGGTTCGGAGTTAGCGTGGCTTCTTTCGCAGATGACGCCGGAGAAAATCATGCTGGCCCTGGTGTTGTTTAGCGATAGCCTCGACGATGGATGACGCATGAATTCGTTTGTCGGGGTACTCTATACGCCCCCTACAACTATCCACAAAACACTACATCACCCGATCCAGCATCTGAATGCATATGCTGACATGCTCCAGCATGTCTTGATCAACCCCTGCCTGGCTTTGCATTCTCAGGCTCAGGCCTATAGCACCCAACTGTTTAAAATCGCCTCAGAAATTCGAGAAGGGTGCTTCCACAGCTTAGCATTTAGCTGATTCTTGTTCGTTTTTTCCCGCTCCATGGACCTAGGGGAGGAGTCGGTAGGAGTATAGGCCTCAAGAATTTCGAGCACATGACACTTCTTTGACTTCAATGCTTCCCCGCAGCCGAAAACTGCAGCAAAAGCCCTCAACCCGGCAACTTAAAGCTTGAACCCTCGAATCCTTACCCAAAGGATTCAACGCACCTATATAGTAGAATGCAGGGTTTCTATAATATCGGAGTTATTACTATGATTTGGGGAGGTATCCCCATATACTGGTAACAACCTACGCCCTGTTGGGATAGCAGAGTCGAGTCCGAGAGCAGGTGGCAGACCTCGTCCTTGCGGACGTGGGGCAGGGCTATGTCTACAGGCCGGCAAAGCCATAGAACCCGCGTTAACCCTCAATTACTATAGGGTTCCTTTGAAGGGGTCTATAAAGGGTTACTATGAGGGATCTATATATACGGGTTATATAGTAGGCTTACTTGTAAGGAATATACCCTGTAAGTTTAGGACCACTCCTTAATTCTTAAAGTATCTGGAGCGTCTCATTCTGCGAAAGAGCTAATGTGAATTGGGCTCTCCACGAAGGGGGTTTTACGGAATTGTTGCTGACTACTTTTTTGGATTGATTCGTCGAGACTCTGGCGATAGTAGCTCAACGCAGCATAAAGCGAGTGAGTCCGCAGGGCAATTAGCCGAGATGGGTCGTGTCTTTGGTGCTCAAAGAGCTCGGCGTTGCTGGCCACAGACCGGCTTGTTAATCTCGAGTGTCTAGCGATATGCAAAGATCAAAGACATACAATGACTCAAGCCGCAAGGCACAAGGGGCCCTGAATGTTGTTACGTGCATATTCAACCGTACCATCGTTCGCGAGATAATAGAAGCTGCTTTCCTAGTTGATCTCCGCACTAGCATGTTAGAGGTTCCAATCAATATCAAAACCGAGTAGTAAGAAAAGGGTACCGTTATTATGAAGGGGCTACTCGCGGCTAGTCAGGAACCTAACAAAAGAAGATCGCACCTTCTTTGGGCACTTCTCAGAGTTACGAACGCCTTGTTTAGGTCCCTATAGTCAGGATCGCAGTTGTTACGCCAATTATCATTTTCCTGTCAAGTCCCTTATAAGGGTTGAGGGTTTAGGGTACGTGCAATTCTACAAGCTAGCTACCCTCATACAGTATTGGAATGATGACATGGCCAGAAGCCCTAAGCCCTCACAACACCTACGTACAAAAACATGGTGAAAATTTGAGACACTCCCAATCTAACTTTAACCCTGAAGAACCTACCTTTTCAGGGTTCCTTATTATGATTTCCTTATATAAGTCCTTAAAAAGGTAGGCTAGCTAAACGTGTCCTCTTTCCCGCAACTGCGAGGCTGTGGAGCGAAGAGAAGCGCTTGAGCGTCCTCAGCGACGATGCGCAGTCCCTAATGTTTTGGGAGTTTCACCTATTCAGCATGTATTTTGGCAGTATTGTTCAATAGGAACAGAACCCTACAAGGCCTAAGTACAACTACAAGGCCTAAGTACAAACTGTGTATGGGTACACCTTCGGGTTCATCAAGCCCCTGTTGGCGAGACCCTTGCCAAGAGCCTTGACCTTCAGACTTCCTCATCTGCGACGAAGGTGTTTGCGCGCGCGGGTGTGTGTGTGTGTGTGGGCGGGTGTGTGTGTGTGTGTGTTTGTGAGTGTGTGGGCGGGTGTGTGTGTGTGTGTGGGCGGGTGTGTGTGTGTGTGTTTGCGTTTCTTGTCTTCTTCTCTTAGATGTTGCTTTAAATGTGTGTTTGCGGAGGTGCTCTCTGTCCAAGAAGGGTTTTTATCGCAAGGGCATCCAAGTTTTAGCAGCCCCATATTGCAGAAGCGCTTGAAACTGGTGCTGACTTCAAGTGTTCGACTTAGGGCCCCCGTATCAGCATTCCTGAGCTTGAGCAACTTCTCAAGGATTGTTCAACAGCCATCAAGCCGTTTACTTACACGCTCCTTTTATCATGTCTTTAACTACCGCTATGATGTTTAAACTGTTACTTTCGGCTCTTTCATTTGTGAGTTGAAACTCTCTTAAGTGTCAGGGTTTTCTCCCAGACGCTGTTTGTCTTTTGCCGTCGTCAAACCCCATACTTGACATTGAAAAATCCTTCTAAACTCTATGAAGCTTTCACAAACCCCATTAAACCATATCAAGACCTCTAGCAAAAGCCTGCGAAAACCTCTGGCAGCCTGTCTCAACCCATCTAAACCCCAAACCCTGAACCCTAAAACCTAAAGCCCAAACCCTAAACCCTAGCCGTCTGGACCTCTGCTGCGAAGGAAAGGGGCCGCATTGCATTTAACAAAACCGTATCCCCTTGCGAGGCTCGGCCTTGGATCTTTCATTCACCGGCGGTGGAAGTCGCCAGGCCGACAGTCGACGAGATGGATTTTGCTTCCTTTCAAAAAGGCTTTAGGGTTTACAGGTTTATAGGGTTTGAGGTTGAGAGTTTGGGCAGCGAATGGGGTGCTTATTGTATTTCGAACGGGTAGGTTACTGTCCCTACATAGCTCTAGAACCATATACTTCTGTAGCCACATAGTGTCGTTGACTAGGCTTCTATATCAGGACAACAGTGCCCCATACTCTAAGCCGGGAAAGCCACACTCCGCGACTTCCAAGTCTAGAACGGTAGAATGGAAACACTCCGGCTTGAGGGAGTTTTAAGTTTGTAGGCTTACAGTTTTAGCCTAGAGCCCGCGATCTGTAGATGCTCTGTCTATGCATGATTTCGAGGAAACGAAAATATTTGCGCCGTGAATCAATACCCTTGTTGCCCACACTCCAGGCCAACGCTTTCATCTATGATTCTGAAGCCAGCCCCAAGGCATAAGGTTCAGGGTGTGTTCTGCCGGGTTCCTGTTTTGGTGAACCTGACACCCCGATAACCCATACTTTGCAACCCTAAGCCCTAAGACCCTAAACTCTGAACCCCACAGCTTCGAACGAATCCCCAAGCCCGGAGGACCACATCCAAGAAATCGGCTGTGCAGTCGGTCACTCGGGTGTGCGGGGATGCGGATTCTCGATGTTGAGGATCTACGGGGTCATACTCTAACGGTTTTTGAGGGTACCTATTTTTCGAAATAACCGAATAACCGATCCTAACCATGAAGTTAGGTAATTACCTTAAAACAAGGGGTAGGGTCTCACCCTACAGATATGGTGCATACTTAGTCATGGTGTTCCTCTACACTTGCAATATGCCCCCCCCCCTCGCCTGTCCCCAACACAAAAGAAAACCCAGTCTAATCATTCGAACACTTTTTATCTCTACAAGACCCTTTATGGACCTCATGCAACCTCCAAAGCAAGCCGTAATCATGTTTTTTTCCATGCAGGGCCTCTAATTAAGATTATATTGGGTTTGGCGCTTCAGACCAGCAATGGCCCAGGATTCCACGATTCTGAGATGCACAGTGTTCTTCATCGCATGTGGGGGTTTCCGAAAATAGGGGACCCTAATATAGCACCCTAAATAGTAGGATCCTTATTATAAGGACCCCCAAATAAGGTACCCCTAATTTACAGAAACTCCCATGCCATGACGTCGAAAGCCTCTGGGTCCATGCACCGTGTCATAGTAGACGTATTTTGTTATAACATACTTTGGTGTGGAACGATTACTCCGTAGGAGCTCCTTTAGACCTATAAAGCTACCTTATTTATCTACTTATCTTCCTACCTATCTATCATCTATCTAATCTATCGATCTATCTGTCTATCTATCTGTCTCTCTTTCTCTTTGTTTGTCCATCCGTCCGTCCGTCCGTCCGTCCGACAGTCTGCCTGTCTGCCCGTCTGCCCGTCTGTCTGTCTGTCTGTCTGTCGGTGCTTGATGCGTTGGCTGTGTGCCGTCGGAGCGCGAGGAGTTTGGCTGTTTGAGGCAAAATCCCGAACGCCGAAGTTTTGTGTTGGAGCCAGCAGGGCGGAGCTCCGAGACATGCCCTAACCTTTGGAAACATTTGACGGTTAGGGCTGTAGAGGCTTGTGAAGCCCCGGCTGAGGTCTCCAACAACTCCTTCGTCGTCGTCCACAAGGCTAGGTACGATAGTTACAGGGAGTTTCCTCATAGTTTTGTTTATGGCTTAGGGCTTTGGGTCTAAGCTTTGGAGCCCTAGATTTTTTTTAGGGTAAATGATTAAGGGCTTCGTTTATATCATATCGGACTCAGTCAGACTTGTTCGGATTCTTCAAGTGCGGGGTTTTTATACATGCCCCAAACGGAGTCGGGATTTAAGGGCCCTCAACCCTAAACCCTAAACCCACTGATTTCTGTAGGATTTTTGTTTTGGGGCTCATGGGTTGGGGTTCGGGGGTTTAAAGGCAGGGTTTGGGCTTCAGGGATTTGGGTTTATGGTCTTACCGAGTGTAAAACTTCGGTTGTGGTTCGCCTGCTGGTGGTCTGGCATCGTTCTTCCTGTGGCCTTTCTGGGTCTTTCTTTCTTACAAGATGCTTTCCCTAGGGCTCCAGTTACCTAAATCGTGGGTTACTAACCATAAACTATGTACCCCAGCAACCGGGAGTTTCCGAAAATTAGGGGTACCCTATTTTGGGGTCCTTAGAATAAGGATCCTACTATTTAGGGTACTATATTAGGGTCACCTATTTTCGGAAACTCCCATGTAGGTAACTGCTCTCGGGTTCCATAAAGAAGGGCAAACCCCAAAAACCCTAAGGCTCCATGTACCCATAATAGGGTTCCTTTAAAGGGTCCTTAAAGGGGTCCTTTAAAGGGTCCTATAGGGTTTAGGATATAAGGCTCCATGGTACCCATATAGTGTATGCTTAGGCCTTAAAGTACCTACATAGGGACCCCTTTAAGGCTTAAGTATCTACTATAAAGGTACATGGAGCCTTTGGGAACGGAGTTTTCATCACGCCAGACGTAAGCTTGTTCGACTTTTGTGCAATCCGTCTTCAGCCTGCTCTCTGCATGCCAGGGACCCGGAAGGGCCCTAGGTAGTGCTATGCGGGATACTTCGCCGAATCATAATCATAATCGTTCCTATTATAGAAACACTATATTCGACTATATATATATATATACTTTGGATCCTTTGGGGGAATTAGTGGCCCATGCTTGTCTTGGGGCATTGGAGGCAAGCACAGAGGGATTAGTCGTCATCCCGGTGTTGAAAGCCACCTCTGACAGTGGCAGAGTCTTCCTCAGCTTCTGCATCAGCAAACTGCTGAGTGTGGCCTTAAACCAGCTATGCGATTCGTCTCAATGCAGTTATCCAGTTCTCAACCCTCCACGACTGTACACTCAACTGCTGGTTGCTATGAGGGGCTCGTAGGATTCTGTGGAGTGGGGGGTGGCTACCTGGTCATGCCTCGTGGGGAATTCCTCCTGAGCTTGCCGCGTTCTTGACACACCTCGTGTGGATTTCCCATATTGATGAGCTTGCATCTGTGCGACACTCGCGAAAGCTAGCAGGCGCCTCTGAACACATACGTTTACGCGAGAGTCCTCCTGGACATTCGACAAAAAGAGGTCGTAGGTCAAGAAAAGCTATGAAACAACTCATCAGAATAGTTTGAATCCCAAAATCTGTAGGCCCTGAAACAACCCTAGAAGCCCTACCTATAGTCTCCATTGTAGTTCCTTTTGGGGGTTACCTTATGGGATCCTACTTTTATATTTGGTTAAACCAAAAAAAGGAACTACAATGGAGACTATAGGTAGGTCTGAAATCTGTAGGCCCTGACTGAAATAGCCCCTCGAAGACAAGTCTCCGGAGCTGCGGCAGGAGAAGCCCTTCCAAGAGCCGCCTGCGCTCGGGCGCTCGGGTGTCTATGTGCCCAAATAGCATATACTTAGCGACCCAAAAAGCACATAAGCATAAACATTTTATGGGGATATCCCTACCTTATTGGGCTTTATTGTAAGGGGGGTTTATGTGGGATATCCCTATCCTAATTTTTGCTTATGTGCTTTTTTGGGGCCCTAAAATAGCATATACTTTGGCCTTCATGTAGTCCCGATTTATGTACTATATGGGAGTTTCCGAAAATTAGGGGTACCTTATTTTGGAGTCTTTATAATACGGATCCTACTAATTAGGGTACTGTATTAGGGTCCCCTATTTTCGGAAATTCCCATATGGGCACATGGACCCTTAGGGTTAGTAATTAGAAGAGGGCTGCTGTGGGGTTTAATCGGGGCTTACACTTTGTTCTGTATGTGGTCTTACTGGGTGTATTGCGTTGAGGTACACAAAACCTCTAGAGTTATCATAGGGAACCCTAAGGCGTAATATTATGAACCCGAATAGTCGGAATGGGGCTTGCGGGTTCCAATCCCTGGGGCCAATCTCCCTGGAACTCATTTGCACCTACTTTCAAAAGTGATTTTCAATGAGAGGTTCAGGAGACAGAGCCAGGGCAGGAGCAAGAGAGGAAGCAGGAGCAAGAGCAAGCACAGCAGCAACAGCCGGAGCTAGAGCAGGAGCAAGAGAAAGAGCAGGAGCAGGGGGAAAAGGAATAGCGGGCGCAACAGTAAGAGCAAGATCCTTGCAAGGTGACAGGAGAGATCCCCCTAACAATCAAAAGCCTGTTCGAGTTTCTATTTGCGGCGGCTAAGCTCGGGATTTGGAGGTTTCGGATCGCCCTCCTTTAAAGGGATCCTTTAAGGGTTCCTTAAAGGGATCTATAAGGGTTCTAACAAGGGTCTAGGGTTTAGGGTTCACCTAGAAGCCCTCAGCACCGAACCTGGTGATGAGGTATTTAAGTTCAGGGGTGCAGACATGCACGAGCTTGTTTAGGAGAGTAGCTGACTCAAGGAGACCCCCTTCAAGGGGACCCTTCTTAACCCCTCCTCCGGTGGCTCTCTTAAGAGGGACCTTATTGAGAGCCAAACCCGACGTGCTTGAGCAAAGTCACACCATACGGCACTTTCAGCAAGCTTATGAAGCCCTGTAAGACCCTAAACCCCTAAATCCTAAACACTAAACCCTGATAAAGCCCTGGAAGACAAATGTTATAGGTTCCTCAATACTTATTATAGAACCCCACTACATACAGATCCCTTATAGTATCCTTTTCAGGAGCCCTTTAAAGGGAGCCTGTTCTCATTAGTAAGGCCACTATAGTATATAACACTTCGAGGCCAAGCGGACCCATCCGTTCCGGACAAGGAGGCTGCATGGCTTTAGGGTTTAGGGTTTTGGGACGGTCTTGACGTTCAGAGTGCTTAGGGTATTACAACTTAGGATTGGTGTTTAGGCGGTTTAGGGTTTTAGGGACCGTGGTTGAAAGGATACAGTAGCTTACTTTTCTTGGGCTTCATTGCAAGGCTGCATGGGGCATTCATGAGTGTTGCACTGCAGTTTCTTAGAATCTTGACTTCGGTATCCCGCAGTTTAGCAGTATATACTACAGGATGTTGGTCTCCCACGGAATATAGACGTGTGCGGAATCAGAAATGGTATTATCCCTTATATATTAAAGACCTAGAAAAACAGAAACCCATGCAAACCCTTCAGGCCATATCAATGCCCTTTATCGAAACCCCGAATGCGCTGGAGAACCCTAAACGCAACCCGAATCCCCGAATAGGCTGCAAAACCCCAACAGAAGCCCTGCAAAACCCGAAAAGCAACCCAGGTGATTGTGCACCTGGTGCATCGACGCTTGCGAACCGCCAGGAGCTCACACAAGAGAGTATCTGGAATGATATATTGTCACAATAAGACTGAAACACGAAGCGAAGGAGAATCGTCACAAGAATCATGTTGAAGATCGCTGAGCATAGAAACAGCCTGTGCTCCAGCAAAGGAGGCTATACTATCGCGGCGTCCTCAACTAGAGTCATGTTGTTTCTGAGCGTTGTCACAGACACCTAGGGCATTGTGAAACCACCCAGAAACTCCGAAGGCCTAAGCGCTAGACTCTGTTTTGTTGAAAATCTCTAACCCAGAGACTCCTGGGAAGCAAAACTGGGCCTGATTACTATAGTGACAATATTCCTGGGTTGCCCTTGCCTTGTTATCATCATCTTTTTGTATACGCCGAAACCACTTTTTTGATGGAGGCCTTGCAGTAACCCTGACAGAAACCCTTTCACAAACGCTGCATGCATTCAGGCCCCTACAGTATACCCATGTATACCCGAATTTCAGATGACATCATGCATGCCAGCTTGAACAACGTGAAGTGCGAGCTTGGGTTAGAGGAAACAGGAAGCCTAAAAACTAGCTATCCAAGAGTGTCGCAAGGCCCAAGTAGCAGGCACTCAGGGCCCAGCTACAATAACACTCTGAATACTTTCAGGGTATGCAAAACCCTGCTATGTGTGGGTACTTGGATTTTTCGGGTATTTCAACCACAACAGCATCGACAGCAAACGCTGAAGACCGGTGCACATTGTCAGCGACATCTGGCCACTGCGTTGTTTGTCATTATCCATTAATGGAAGCTGTGCATCTGCACCATGGCGATGTTGTTCATTGGTTACAGGCACCGCGGCTATTGCGCTGCTGATAGCAGCAACAGCCTTCGTTCGCGATTCGCACAAGATCTCCCAGTGACATCGCTAGTGCTTTTGGATGGGAATCATGAAAAACCAAAGCTTAAACCTTAAGACCGCAAACCCTCAAACACACAAGTCCGAAGCCCTTCAACCCCTCAATCCTTGGACTGAGACCCCTTGCCTGAACCCCCAAAAGTAGGTAACATAATTGCCCAAAACCTATAAACGGCCATTATTCTACATACTTTCGGGGTGCAGGGGAACCTTTCGGGACCATAAACCTGCAGACCCCCTCGGGCCCGACCCAAGCCTATATAAACCCTTAATCCTGAACCTTTGTAGACCCTAAATCCTAAACCCTAAACCCTAAAACCCTAAACCCTAAAACTCGAAACCCTAAACCCTGAACACTAAGACCCTAAACCCTAAAACCCTAAACTCTCCAGCTTACAACAAGCTTTACCATACGGCCAGTGAGAGTCGCTTTCTGGATCTGCGAGACAGAAAAGGCCCGTCTAAAAAAACAAAAACCTAAACCCTGAACACTAAAACCCTAAACCCAAAAGCCCTAAACCCTAAAACCCTAAAGCCCTAAACCAAAAGCCCTAAACCACAAAGCCCTTAAGCAAGGTGCAGCGCTACTTCTACAACCCATACAAGCCGGTTCCTCGAGTGTTGCCCCATGGGGCTCCAGTTCACTGGGCTACACACCGAAGTTAAAGAGCTTTCCGGTCGTATCATCCCTTCCCCCTAATATTAAATAAAGCCCCCCCTAAGATTCAAACTAAGTTCAGGGATTATGTGTTTAAGATTAGGGGTATAAGTATGTATGTAAAATACATATTATAGTTATATATATATATACATACGCGCGCACAAAATGACGTTCGTGTGTGTATATATATATATATATATGTGTATACGCAAGTGCGTGTACACATATATACGTATATAATTTAGAGGTGGAGGGGGAGAGAACGAGAGAGAGAGAGAGAGAAAGACAGAGAGGGAGGGACAGAGAGAGCTCTCCAAATATCTCGAAGCAGATGGTACGATGCGTATGTGTTAGACCCAAGAAGTGTCGTGTTGCTGATTAGAGTACAGAACCCTGAAGAATGCTATTGAAACTCAGTCAAGCTTCTACATGATGGGCCTGGGTAGCGTGGCCTAACCCACAACACCCGAGCCGAATTGAACTTGAAACTCGTACCCTAGGTCCCAAAGATAAAGTGCTCTCAGCACAATTATAATGAATGTTGTGGACGCTACCCAAGCCTACATTGAGGCTGCCAGCTGGTGGCAGGAGATGAACCAGGTCGCGAGGAGCGTTGAATGGGCTCTGCGATCACAGACTCTGGCGAGCTGGTGGAAGGTGGCTGGAGTTGATGGCGGTGGCTGGACTTCTTCAATGCGATCTTCGGCTGGATCGTCACTGACCTTGAGGCTTTGGGTGCCTTAAACAGCAGAGGGAAGGGGGCGCACTGAGACGCGTGTTTTTCTTCGAGGCATGGCCGTCGGGCAGAGCTTTGCTGCGAACCGCAACAGCCGCAAGTTATGCCACCTAGCCAGCAGCCCGAAAGATTCACAAGCCCAAAGCCCATAAGGGTGGTTGTCAAAATTAGGGTCCCTTTTTGGGTACCCTAAATAATAGGTGCCGTACTATATTAGGGACCCAAAAAGGGACCATAATTTTGACAACCACCCATAAAGCCTAACGTCCCACATGCTATGTTTCCACGTCGAGAATTGTTTTCTCGACTTACAGAGCTCTCGGGCTTTGTCAGCTTTAAGATTGACCAGTTTTGTGTGGTTCTGGCTTCCTGTGTTCTAGGGTGTTCAGGATTCCAGAACTTACGGGCTTATGGCTTCGGGTTCACCTTCCGAAGTTTCTGGTGGTTTTAATATTCTGGTGGCTTTAGGATTGTGGGGTTTCGGGCCTTCGCGGTAGGGCTGTAGGGTTCAGGGCTTGATTTAAAGTGAGTTAAAGCTACACGATCCGAGATCGCAAAGCGACGCTTGATCATCCTAGCCTACCCCAAAGGGTTTAGGGAGTGTCATGGGGGATACTTCGCCAAATCATAATAGGAATTCCAAATATAGAAACCCTACATTCTACTATATAGGTAGTCTGGACCATTTGGGTAATAGAAGCTTACGATTATCATACTATAAGATAAGATACAGAAATGTGTATATATTATATATGCTTTATGTACATTTTGGTAGCACACCCAGAAATCCTATTTCCAGAAGCTCAGATCTGCAAAGCTATTGGGGTGTATGGATCAAGCTCTCCAGAATTTAGCCCCAAGCTCTCCACCTAACAATCATAAGCCCCATACCCTAAAGCCTAAACCCTAAAACCAAACCCCCTAGACCCAGAACCCCAAACCCTAAACCCCTAAAACCCTAAAGCCTAAACCCTAAACCCAAACCCCCTTAACCCAGAACCCTAAACCCTAAACCCCTAAACCCCTAAACCCAAACTCCCTAAACCCCGAAGTCCCCAAGCCTGCCAAGCCCGAAACCCGACATCCGAAGGGCCCCAGATCCGAACTCTCCGTTCCCAGGTCGGAGCTGTTCGCAACCCCGGTGACTTTGAAGCTGCCCAACCGCTGTGGGGAAGCCTAGCAAGGGGCAGGGTTTCGTGGTTCTAAACCCTGTGTGATCCCAAGATTCGGCTTCAGGGTTTAGCTTTTGGTTTTTCCGGTTTAGGGTTCAGGATCATTACCCAGAGGGTCCATATATAGTTCCGTTATGGAACTAGGTCCCAAAAAACCATCATTAATATGGTTCTTGTGACTTATTTCAATAATAGTAGTGTTAGATGGAGCCTCTTGGTTAGAACCCGTATAATCTTGAGGTTAGCCTTTAGGGCTTAGTAGGCTTAGTAGCAGAGTAGGTCGGGGAGTATACACTATAAACCCTTGATCATCCGAAAGGTTGCGCTTTAGTTTCCACTGAACTGGACAAGTAAGTTAAGAGTCTGGGATCTAGGGTGTTTTGGATATAGGGTTTAGGTTCTAGACACACTTGGGGTGAGCGTTTCTGCAGTAATATGTTTATGCTAGCATGTCAGGCTCCCCCTAAACCCTAAAAGGGTTTAGGGGTTTGGGGCTTGCCTTGAAGTTCACCCTGGTCCAAACGGAGGGGCTACCGAGGCACCTGGGTTCTATCAGCTCTCCCCCTCCCATTTTGGTCTGCAGGTTGCGCTGTACCATGGTTGTGTTGAGTAATATAGGGTCCTTATTGTAACTATAGTATACTGGTCCCCCAAAACCCTATTCTAATTATTAAAGGCCCTTTGTTAAGGTGTCTTTTGGGGTTTGGGGAGTTGCGGGCTCATTTTTGTATTTTCAGGCAACTGTCGCCATTTCCCTGTTCGCAAGGATCTCTCTGGCATCAGAAAATCGTGGCTTCTATTGGTCCCTAAGGGTCCAAGTGCCCAAGTTGTACGATTTTCGGATTAAGACCCATGAAATATCAGGGTTTTGGGACTCAGCAACTATCCTGGTACCTAAAACCCTAAACCCTTAATGTTTGAGTACTTGGACCCCGAGGGCAAGCCTTCGGCTGCGGGAGTTCTGGATTTTGGTATCGGTCTGCCGGGTGCACTTGACAATAGGGTTTAGGGTTTAGGGGATTATAATTATAGCACAATGGGCCCCCAAAACCCTATTCTAAGTACTCAGGCCCCTATAGTAGAAGATCCTATAAAGCCCTCAAAGCTAGTCCAAAAACCTGAACAGGAACCCTTATAGTACCCTTATAGTAGCCCTTTAAGGGACCCTAAGGAAGCGACTCAAAAGCCCGAGAGCCCAAAGCCCAGCACCTGGAGGTCCGACCTCCAAGCTGTATTTGACGGTCTGGATGACGGTACCCCCTGCCCCTGCCGGCTGAGATTTTTTAGAGTTTTAAGGATGTGATTCTGATTATGTTGTCGGAGAAGGGTTGTAATCGCATGCTTTGTTTTGAAAAAAGTTTGAGGTTTAGGATTCAGGGTGGTCTAGAATTGAATAGTGACTGCTGTTTTCTTGTATAGGGAGCTCCTAAGCACGTCTGCTTTGTAAGGATAGAACTCATCGCAGCAGTACTCGCAATAATATGTGCAGCAATAGAAACAAGAGTGGCAGAGTGGCAGAGTAGCAGGCGGCAGCAACAACAGCAACCACGACCACAACCACAACCTCAACAGCAACAACAACACCAAGACCAAGACCAAGGCCAACACCAGCACCACCACCAACAACAACCACCACAGCAACAGCAGCAGCAGCAACAGCAACAGCAACAGCAACAACAGTAACAACAATACGAACACGAGCAACAGCAGCAGCAATAGCAACCAGCAGCAGCAACAGCGGCTGAGGCTTCAACACTAACAAAATCAAAATACCGGTGGTATTATCACGGACAGTATGGTTGATAATACCAGCAGAATCTAAGCACCGGGTGGAGGAGGTTTGGGGACTGCCCGAGCGCACTGCAGCCGCTTGCTGGTTCTAGCGGCCGTCTCGCGGTTGAACCTGGCTCTGCGGCGTGGCGAGCATGGCTGCTTGGCGGTAACCGACGCCTACAGGTCGTGGGACAAGTACCAAGACCCGAAACCCCGCACTCACCCCTTCGTATACCCTTGAAGCTCTAACCGCGAAATTCCATTCGGGTATGTAGCTCAAGACCAAGCATGTTCACTCTTTACGGGACAGGCTGTGCTCTTTGGTGGGATCCAATATACCTTACTGTCAAGACCAAGCACGTTCACTCTTTAGGGCGCAGGCTGTGCTCTTTGGTGGTATCCAAAATACCTTACTACGGGGGTCTTCTTTTGATTTTTTAAGGTCCCTAATATATCAGCCCTAACCGTCATGAGCTGCACCCCAATGGGGAAGGTTGGCGATGTGCTGATTGTACTGTGACATTCCCAGCACTTACAGCAGCTGGTCGCCATGAGCGCGCCAGCGCTTGCAAGCAAGCTTCCGCTGAGCCCCCGGGCAGCCTAAATCCAAAGTCCGTCGTCTCGGCGAGCCCGGGTCTGCACAGAAGTGGCCAAAGAATCACGCCGCCGTGCGAGTTCTTTGCCGCCCTTGCCCCCAGATTTGGAATATGCCAGCTTGCACGATCAGTTTTCTGCTCGGCGACAAGACGTCCAACGTTTGGCTCACATGTCTTGCCTGCCGCGGCAGCCTGCGGCTGCTGGCAACCTCGCCGTGGGTGACTTTTTGTGGAGTGGCCCGGAGACAAGCAGCTTTTGGGTGTATCTGGGGTCCATGGACCCTGATGGGTCAGTGCATGCCATGAAGTCCCAGCGCACCCTAAACCCTAAACCCAACCCCAATACCCGCCGACCAAAGCAAGCCAAGCAAGCTTGTGCATTGCACCCCGAAGGCGACGGCTGCTGGCGACAAGGCTAGATCTGAACCTTGGGGTTTAAGCGACAGGGCTCAGGCCCTAAACCCTAAACGCTAAACCCTAAACTTTTAAACCCTAAACCCTAAACCCCAAGCCTAGTAAACCGAACTTAAAGTCCCCAGGACCTTGAACCTTCGACCCTCAAGCCCAAGCTCCTGTCGGGCTGGGGCCTCTCACAACAGTTTAGGGTTTAGGGTTTAGGGGGGTATAGCTTCGGAGAGCCTCTGGAAACGCTTCGTAACATGGAGGTGCGAAGTATCTGTAACAGTATCCCCTCATCGTCGTTCTTAGAGTTCTCTACTAGACTACCCCCGAAAAAAACTCCATCCTGACGATTAAGGCCCTTCTAGTAAGCATCTCGTGAGACAAAACTTCGGAGACTAGAGCCTTCAAATCACTTGGAGCCATTGCAAAGGAACCCTTCGGAACCCTTCTGGAACGTTTCCTTTCTGCAACCCTTGTAACACTGCTATCCAAGAGGGTCCATATACACTAGTCTACTATAAAGGTACATGGGGCCTTTGGGCCCTACACCCTAAACCCATAAACCCCTAAACCCGAAGAGGCAAAGCCATAAACCCGAAACCCTAGAGCGTGATCTCTCCAAACACCCTGACGCCTCAGCCTTGCGTCGCTCAGGCAGTCTTTGCCAACACCGGCATCATGATCAAGGTCCTTGTCTGCAGTGTGCGGGGTCTAGGGGTAGAGTTTAGGATTTAGGGTTTTCGAGTGTGTTTTTGTTTCTTTGGCTTTACGGTCTTAGTTTTGTGGGTTGAGGCAATTAAACCGTCCGGTTCTTTGCAATCGTGCCCGGGATTGATTGCTATTTCAACCCAGCCATAAGGCCGAAAAACACTCAACCTTAAACCCTCAATCCTAATGAAACCTTCTCAGTATCAAGCTTGAGGATTTTATCAGTTCTCTACACTTGATAACACCCTGAGAAACATTACAACCACCACAAGACTTATAATTACAAAGCAAACATTAATATAGGGGCCTTAATAACTAGAGTAGGGTTTTGGGGCCCATTATATAAGTGTACTCAGGAACCCCCAAAATAGTATAGGTAATTGTTACGGCCCCCATATTGCAGACCTTTTCTTGGAGGTGCTGGAGCCACGCAAGGGCGACAAGCCCGCTCAAGGCCGGTGAGGGGGTGCTTCTCTAAATTAGGGCATAATTAGGCTCCCTTTATTAGACGGTTCCCCATTAAAAGTGCGCCAAATTAGGTTTGCTCAGAAGATTCCCCAAAAAAGTACGACACCCTTATAAACAGATCTCTGAAAAGGACCCTGGTTTGGAGAACTAGAAGACTTTGATGGGGGCCCACTTGTTCTGAACAAAGTTTTAAACTAACTCTCGAAGCTTGTATTTGGGGTGTTATGGGGTTTTGTAAGGTATGTATAAGGATCCTATGGTTACGCAGTGCTTAGGGTCATAGGGTTTTGTGGTTGGCCCGAAACCCTACGTCCCCAAACCCGAAGCCCAAATTTTAGGGCTGTGGGGCAGGGTTGCCTCCATCGCAGTCTTGCAGTAGCATTCCTATAGTCTCCATGGTAGTTCCTTTCTTTGGTTAACCGCTTCTCTATTAGGAACTACAATTGAGACTATAGGTAGGCTCATGATATATTTCGTAGTAGTATTCTTCCTTGGAGTTCACTTGTCTATATTACATTCTACAATGCCCAAAGACCCGAGCCTAATCCACTCTTCGGGCCACTGCGCTGTACGTCTTTTGTTGTTCTTGCTACGCCTCGATCGGTTTGGAAAGGCTCATACCCAAAGGCGCCTAGGTAGTGTGACGGGGGATACTTCCTCAAATCATATTAATAACTCCTATTATCGATGGTCCCTAACTCCTATTGTAGAAAACCTTTTGGCGCTGCTTTCACACTTTAAAACAGGCGCAGCGAGCGTCGAGCCCTCGACTGAGACCTAAGTTCTATAAACTAATCCGCAAAGCTTAAAGCCCAAGGAAATAAAGATGTAACTGTATGGAAGAAGGAACGGTGGAATGACAATTAAATAAAGGGCATCAGATAAACTATNGGGGGGGGGGGGGGGTTGGGGCGAGGGGGATGAGCAGAGACTCCGAAACTTGTGAAACGCTTCGCAAACCAAACATGCTTCACCCTACGCCATTAAAGGGCACGCGATAGCAGCTCTAAGCCAAACCTTAGTAGTAGAGTAAGTAACCTTTGCTGTAACATTTGGCCGTGGTGTCTATACTACACATAATCCCCAGGGTCAACAGATCAAATTTTCTAGCTGAAGCTTGGAAGACCCGCGCCCCGAAACCTATTATTAAAAGCCCGACGGGTCCGAACCGAGACTCTTAATAGTAATAGCAGGGGTGATCGTAGTAATTAGCGACATGTAATACGGATAGTATTACTAATAGTAATAGTCATAGCCATAGTAATAACCGCAGTCTTACTAAGCGTCATAGTCATAGCAATAGATAGTCATCCCGATGGTCAAGACCCACGAGCCCCAAAGACAAATCCCGGCAGGGCAGCCCGGCATTGATGAACACCCAGCAATATGTACGGTATACTATCGTATGTTTGCACATGTTATCGTGTATATGTTGGTACATTTGTTGAATATAGCTGTTAGTGTATTATAGTATACAACTATGGTACGTTATAGCCGTTTATAGCCTTTAGGTTACATGTCGGATTATATATTTTTCGGTTCAATTTTACGGTGTCTAGTATAGAAGGTTCTTATATAAACCCTCCTAAACCCTGAACCCCCTCCCCTCCCGTTCTAGTTTTAAATCCTTCTAAACCCTGAACAAACCCCCCTGCCCTGCCCGGGTTCGAGTAAATCCTCCTAAGCCCTGAACCCCTCCTCCACGAAGACCGATGGTTGGCCGCAAGGTGGCGACTACTACTGGGGTCTCGTGGACGAAGCAGCCCCTAAGGAGACTCCGGAGTCATCCACATTCGTGTTTTGGGGTTCCTTGAACACCCAGCTATGTGTATGGTATACTATAAAACATTTTTAGCTTTTACATATTATAGTATATGTTTTGGCAATTTCGGTAGTTCGTGCATGACAAGTTTTTCGGAAGGGGGGCGGGGCGCGGGCCGTATTGTGATAGGGGCACGGGAGGGCGGGAGTGGGGCGAGGAGGGGGGGGTGCTGAGGGTCTCTTGGATTAATGCGGAACTGAAGAACTGAAAAACTGAATCTGAAGGACGAACTATACCTTGGGATCCGAAACCCTACCGTTTTAAGGGTTCTACCCTCTAATTAAGGGGTCATAACCTACTATTTTGTAGGGTTTGGGGCCACAGGTAGTAGTTGTGGAGGGTGTCCCGAGTCCAAAGTCATGGTCTAGGGTTTGTTTTAGTGCTGTTGTCTATGTGTGCATGAGTTGTTGGTAACTAGTATTTCTGATTTGCGTTCAGCTTGTATGTGACAGCAGTCTGTATTGAATATGCCTCTCGCCTGTTAGCCGAGGCTTTCGTCTTTCAGGACTCCACACTGCCATGTCAAAGGAAATGCAAGCATGCAGCGACTCCTTCCTTTCTCTACCGGCTGTAACAAAGTACCATCACTAGAAGACATCGAAGGCTGACTCTCGAGCTAACTCATCTGCCTTTTCTTCCGGTGAAATACATTATGATTCATTCGTGTACCTGGCAAATCAGAGCGAACCCTGCTTATTGAAGACCTCAACCCAAAACACTAAAGCCTATAAACACTTGACCATAAAGCCCTAACTAACCCTACACCCTAGAGCCTTGTTCTTCACAGGAAAAGCCCTCGAAAGACAAATTCTGGGGTTCAGGTCAAGCTGAAAACCCACGAAACTCTAAACCCCAAGCCCTAACCCTGCAACACCCCTAAGACCAGAAGCCGCGGTTTAGGATTTAGACCCTAAGCCCTAAACCCCTAAACCCTAAACCCTAAACCCCTAAACCCCTAAACCCCTAAACCCCTAAACCCGAAACCCGAAACCCTAAACCCCTAAACCCCTAAACCCCTAAACCCAAACCTAAAACCCGAAAGGGTTTTTCCTTGCAATCCTCGAGCCGCAATCTCCTGAAGGATCTTTTTCGGATAGCGGTCACTGGCAACATGAAGGTCAAAGAGCTGAAGGACAAGATTGCAAAGGAGCCTTTTTGGGTTTCCTTGGTTTGGGGGCAGGGGGGGGGGGTTTAGGGGTTTNTTTGGGTTTCCTTGGTTTGGGGGCAGGGGGGGGGGTTTAGGGGTTTAGGGTTTGGGGATTTAGGGGTTTAGGGTTTAGGGTCTAGGGGGATTTTTTGGTTTAAGGGTTTAGGGTTGAAGGGTTCAGAATTTAGGGATTGCAATGCGCAGAATAATAGACCATGAATCTTAACACAGTCGGCCTATCAGGCAGTATTTTATGGTAGAATATAGTATATTACGGTCTATCATAGCCTGTGGTAGAGTTTAGAGTTTAGGGTTCAGCTGCAAGGACCCTGGGGATGTGGCAAGTAGGGCTTTCAGTCCCTTAGTTCGGGGTTATAAGTGCCTAGAGCTAGAGTTGACTTCTTGAAAAGCCTAGTTACGAAGTGCCATGGCCCTACAAGTAAGAGAATGTCAAAATATTTCATGTAAAATTTGGGCGGTGAAGAGACGTTTGAAGTTTCTTGGGCCCGATGCAGGCGCACCTCAAAGTTGGCATGTAGCTCGCGGCGACACTTTGGCTCAATGCCAAAGTAACGACGGTGTAGGACTTAGGGGTTGTGTTTCGGGTCTAGTAAATTAGCGTGAAGTACCGCTGATGAGGCATATGAAAGCAGGTGTTTTTTCTGTTTCAAGGTTTAGGATTCGAAATTCGGGTGTGCATTGTGTCATGGAGATGACTTGGGTAGAGTAAAGTACGCAAGGGCAACATAAAGCGCGACCGCGAAATTTCGTAAGAAAGGAGAAGGGCTACGCGGTCGACTCTCAGCGAATCATGCATCTTGGCAGCAAAGGTGCCCCTATTGACTATTACTATCACGAGTGCTACTAGCCACCCTCCCCCTACCAACACCTGGCGCCTAAACCCATCATCATCATCATCATCATCATCGTTGGTATTGGACTACGACACGAAAGTACTGTGAATACCGAGTAACATGTATGTGCTCTTAAGAAGAACGTCATCATCATCCCCCCCCCACTCTGCAAGCGGCAACAGTGCTCACGAGCGGTGGTTAGTATTGGACTACGACATCACGAGAGTACTGTAAATAACGAATGAATTGGATGTGCTTTTAAACAGTGCTTAGGAGAGGTGGTTGGTAGGGGGGTGGTTGGTAGAGGGTGGGGCGCCTGCTACTTGTACTAGTTACTAGCAGTGTTGCTAGTCCTACTCGTAGTAGTACTACTAGTATGGGCAGTACTAGTACTAGTACTAGTACTAGTACTAGTACTAGTACTAGCTAGTAGTAGTAGTAGTAGTAGTAGTAGTAGCAGTAGCAGTAGCAGTAGCAGTAGCAGTAGCAGTAGCAGTAGTAGTAGCAGTAGTAGTAGCAGTAGTAGTAGTAGTAGCAGTAGTAGTAGCAGTAGCAGTAGCAGTAGCAGTAGCAGTAGCAGTAGCAGTAGTAGTAGCAGTAGTAGTAGTAGTACTAGCACAAAGTTCTATTTCTACGTCTACT
Source organism: Symbiodinium sp. clade A Y106 (assembly GCA_003297005.1). Classification (NCBI taxonomy): domain Eukaryota; class Dinophyceae; order Suessiales; family Symbiodiniaceae; genus Symbiodinium; species Symbiodinium sp. clade A. The sequence goes on along the minus strand of BGNK01001494.1, from coordinate 115,413 downwards.
TCTACAGCAGCCGCTACTCCTCCTCCTCCTGCTCCTGCTCCTGCTCCTGCTCCTGCTGCTGCTCCTGCTGCTACTGCTACTCCTACCTACTACCACTACTTCCTTGATTACAGTGTCACTATGGGATGCTAACGGTCAGGTACTTCGGCGGCGAGCTCGAAGACAGCAGGACCCTGGAGAGCGCGGGCAACCTGGGCAAAATGCTTAGCGCTCCTGTTTAACGGCTGTTTCTCCTAACCTAGCCCTAAACCTGGGTTGATTCATTTCGGCGGGACTGAGGTTGAGCGAAATTTCACTCGGCAGCAGATGTGTTTACGAGGTTTTTCAACATTGACACGAAACCCTAAAACTTCGATTCAAGACTCCAAAAGCCACTCCGGCAGCTGAGAGCGGATAGTGCTGAGGTATGAACAACACTGCCCCTTGGATGCAGTAGTCCCATGCATGGTTCGGGGTTTGGGAAGGTTGTTGCTCAGGGTTTACATAAGGCTTGGGGGGATAGTGTTCAGGGCCAGGTGCGTCAAGGTTGCCCACCTCCTCTCGCGTGAGCCGTGCATGCCTCGAATCCATCGGTGTGTACTGTTGCCCACGGATACCCCCCCCCCCCCCCAAATCCCTCGCGCCAGCTGGTCGCAGCTGCATGCGGCCTCAGTATTTCCTGCAGTCGAATATCAACTCTGGGTTTCCGGCTCCATCGAAATATCTCGCCTTCTGCGGTTTCTGTCCAGCGTCGAATGCAACTTAAACGAAAATTGCAGGGATTCGGCGAGATGGTTTGGGGCTGAGAAAAGCTGTCGTGTTTGGATCTCGATATCACAGAGACGTTTCGCACATTAAAACAGGCGGGAATGGGGTATGATGGGGTGATTTGAGTTGAAATCCTCGTGACCGTGGTTGTTTCCGGAGCTTAGTATCACTGCGAAGATTCAACTCAAAAGTCCAAGCAGTCCCAAGAAACGGGCCGTTTCGGGTCGCCGGTTTTGGATCTTGGTAGACCCTGGACCCTAAACCCTGCAAATGAAGCCACGCCACAGACCACATGACCCACAGCTGCAGAAGACTGGGATCTTGTTAAGAAACTCAGTTTAAGTTGCAATGATCAATATAGTGATCTACAATAGATAATATGGTTTCCTCATTATGGTAACTTAACTTAAGTCCCTTAACAAGAACCCAGTAGATGGTAGCATTGAGCAAAGCCAACCCTGCAGCCACCCCGAACCGCTACAAGACCTGGACCTGGGACCCTATGTAAGAGTTTAGCAGCTTAGAGTTTAGGGCTTATGTATAGGTCAAGGGCTTTGGGTTTAGGGGTTTAGAGTTTAGGGCTTATGTATAGGTTGACGGCTTTGGGTTTGGGGCTTGGGGCTTAGGCTTGGTTTAGGGGTGGAAGCTCCAACCTGGAGCTGTACCTGGAAATCCTGCTGTTTTAGGGGTTAGACCTGACGGTCATAACCTACCATTTTGTAGGGTTTTGGGTTTTGGGTTTAGGATGCTGCACCCAACGGTCTCGAAAGTCTGAAGTGACAGCTCAAAGCTACGACCAAGCTTCTACAATCTCCAAACCTAAACTAAACCCTCAGCCCTACACCCTAAACCCCAAGCCCCTAAACCCTCAGCGCTGCACCCTAAACCCCGAAACCCCCAGACCCCTAGACCCTAAGCCCTAAAACCGTGGGAGACTCAGGATGACCCGCTCCTGCACATGATTCCGCAGCCTTAGCACTTTGCATCTTGTCTGCAAGATGGAGGCCTCGTGACCCAAATGTAGAAATTAGACAATTCGCTCGATTTCCGGCTCCATACTATGTGACACGAATGTTGATACTATTTTATACTTTACTTGCAACATCTACCCTCCCCAAACCCTATTCTAATCACCAGCCCTTCAATTTAGTAGCCCCATAGCCCAATGAATCCGAAGCCGCAAACCAGTAGCCCTCGGGCGCCCCGTGCTCCCAAATTCCTTCAACAAAACTCATAAACAAACAGAAGCCTCGCTGTCCAAAGCTAACAGAGACGGCTCAGGGTTTGTAGGATTTAGGGTAGGGTTTAGGGTTCAGTGCATTTAGTTTAAGGTCCAGGTTATATTCAGCAAGGAAGATATCCCTGTACACTTCCTATATATATATACACATATATATATATAGACCTAAAGCGGTACACATACTTAGTAGATAAACCGAGTTGCCAAGTCCCATGAGCCCTTAAGCAGAGTTTGTAGGATCGATTGGGTACGTCATGTCTGATGTACCAGAGGCCACCAGGGCCCTTAGGGGCCTTGATACTACGAATGGTGTTTTCGGGTGTGTTCTCGCATGGTTATGTGTATGTATGTATATATATATATATATGTATAATAGCATGGCCCTTAACACCCCTATGTAAATCCGTGCAAAGTCCCAGGAAAAAGCGTGCACATAGAACAAGACACCAAAACAATGCAAAACTGTATTCAACATGGTTCTTCGGCCCTTTTGCTGACGAGCGCTCTGTAGGTTCGAACAGCGCGTTCGCAAGCGTGGGTGTCTTCATATGTGCTCACAAACTGTCTCAAGAGTTTTACAGGCATTTGGGGCACCTGATTGCTTCAGTCAAGAGCACATGGTCGATCCTCACCATTCCACTGTGCTTGGTTCCCTTTGTCATGGCCAGCAGAACTAGAGTTTGACGGGAACGCAGAAGAATATGATCATGACTACGGCGATGATATTTCTGCTGCTGCTGCTGCTGCTCATGCTGGTGTTGATGTTAAGCATGAAGATAGCCATTATGATGATGACGATCGTGATCATGACGACGATGTCGATTCCGATCCCGACGTTGTTGCCGATGTTTGCTGTTCCGGCAGGTGCTGCTGCTGATGACGATGACGATGTGATGATATGGTATGACATGCTATGACATGGTATGATATGGCGACGTCATATTGATTGTTGCTGATCGTCACTGACCCTCCTCCTCCTCCTCCTCCTAGCCTCCCCGTTATAGTCCCAACCCCGGTCCTGCCGCTTGCAACCTCCGATTGTCACCAGGCAGCGCTGATCGGTGCTATGACCGTGTGTTTCACCCGGCTGCGGATAATTACCCTGATGATACACCATGCAAGGATCACTACCGCCCAGGGACCTGTGACAAAGCCTCAATACTTCGTTTACGTGTTTGATGTCCTATCATGGCACATGGGGTTGACTGTAGGGATCAAGGTTTTGGGGAGTCAAGTGTACCACCTGCGGACCTGTTGTTATTGAAAAAGTACCCTGCTAGCAGCATCCCATAAATCAGTCTCTAATCAATTCGGGGTCTAGCCAAGCCGCGCCGCCCTCATTACCTTCATACACTGTGGGTTTGCGACGTCGCTTCTTGAGGTAGGTCTCCATTTATAGTACAACGCCTGGTCTGTTTTTTTGATAATCTGCGGCCAGCAAATCAAAGCACAGCTTCTTTCGCAATCCACAGCAAGTTCTCCAAGCAAAAAGCGAATGTGGGGCGACTGCAGATGACTAAAGTTAATCAGGTACAGACCGGGGTGAGGACAGTAATAGTAGTGTCGTAGGTGTGTAGTTTGTGCAGCGCGTGAGTGGCAGATGCATGAGCCCTCATTGTCAGGGTGTTGATGGTTCTGGGCTTGTAAATGATTTTCGTTTGGCCGTTCTCGGATTCTCGGCCAACGCCGACAAGTGTATCTGACAGAGCCCTAAAGCCCGTACCCCTTAAGCCTAAATTCTAAAACCTAAAACCCTGAACCCGAAACTCCCTTATAAACCCTCCGCTGCAGGCTCTAAAGGTGAAAACCTAATCAAAGCCTAAACTCCTAAACTCTACAAGCCTAAACCCAAACTCCCTAAACCCTGGACAAAGATCCAAAGCGGGTTTGAGGTGTTGGGGTCTAGGACGTTTTAAGGTTTAAGGCATCGGGTCTGCGGCTTAAGGATATGTAGGGTTTTAGGGTTTAGGAGTTTAGGGGATGAGGGGTTTAGGGTTTTGGAGATTCGGGTGTCGGGTTTAGGGCTTCGGGGTCTGGGGCTTAGGATAGAGGGAATCTTAGAGTTGTTCTACCAGGTCTAATAGAGCGTATGTACGGGATCTTGTAATAAGGGCTTCATCCCCTAAACCCTAAGCCCCAAACCTTAAACCCCTAAATCCCTAAACCCTTAACCCTACCCAGACCCCCCAACTACCCTTTATTGTAGCCCCTAATCACCTCTTAATGAGAAATATTAGAGCCCTTTAAAGAGTACTTGGGGGGTCCTGGTAAACCCCAAACCCCAAAACCCCGAAACCCCGAACGCCCTAGAGCCGGCTTTCGACATGGGTGACCCCTGTATCTATGTCCTACGTCAGTTGGTCTAGGGTTTAGGGGTTTAGGGGATTCGGAGTTTAGGGGTTAAAGGGTTTTGGGTTTAGGAGTTTAGAGGTTAAGGGGTTTAGGGGTTTAGGAGTTTAGGGGTTCAGGGTTTAGGGTATCTGGGGATGCGTTGCTCAAAGCCAAAAGCCGTGGGCCCCTGAACCTCTCAAACATTATATATATATATATATGTCCTGAAACGCAGAAGCCGCCGAACCTCAACTCTCAACCCCCCCAATACGAAACGCCGCACCGCTTGTATACCGTATTTAATGAAACCCGAAGACCTCAAAAGTACTTTGAGGGTTTGGTGTTTTACCACCAAACCCTCAATCTTTGCAGCGCCGCAGCGCAGGTGCGCCACTTGGTACCCGACCTTGCAGAATCTGCCGAGGAGCTGCGGGCGTTGTCAGGTTGAAGGTTCGGGTTTGTCAAAGCTGTTCCCAGACCCCCGGGAGGATCTACAAAGTAGATCCCCTAATTTGGGGCCTTATACTACTGAGGGTACTTTATAGGAACCATTAAATTAAGGGATCTACTTTTTGCATCCTCCCGGGGGTCTGGGTTTTGGAGGGGCCCCTAAACCCTGAACCACGAAAGCCTCATCTCGTTTTGCAGGCCCTCAGCCCGAAACCCCAGTCACCCTACACCCTGCAAGTTTCTGAGACTTTCAGGGACCCAAAATGCACATAGGCATAAGCATTTTACGGGGATATCCCTACCTTATTGAGCCTTATTATAAGGGGGTTTATATGGCATATCCCTATCCTAATTTTTGATTATGTGTTTTTTGGGGGCCCTCTGATTTACCTTCTTGGGATGGACTGTCCGTTCAGGATCCACGTCTTCGGAGTTGAAATTCGGAGCCTTAAATCCGTAGAACAGGGTTTTCGGGGGTGTTTTGTTGTAGAGCCACATAGAAGCAGCATTCTAACTGACAATCCCTATATCAAGTTTGGGTTTCGGGAAACTGAGGGGAATCATGTGAGTTGTTTCGAGTCTGGCTGTTTCGGGTTCCACATTCAGAGAGCTCCGCTGCACGTTTACTTCGGCGACATAGTAGAAAGGCCTGCCACAGAATTGGGACCTTAATCTAAGGGTGCTGTTTGAGTATAGGGTTTAGTAGGGCTCAGGGTCTTGAACGAAGGGTTGTGGAAAGGGTTGTTGAGGAAGTTTCGGAAAGCAAAGGACCATAGAATAGACCCCAGACGGTGAAGCAAACCAACGCAAGGCAGCCGGTTCGAAGGCGGATATTTGGATCAGATTTTTTGGGCTTGGGAAATCCAGTGTTGATTTCGGGTTTTTTAGGGTCTAGGGTTCAGGAGTTAGAGCTTAGTTTGGAAGCCCCCTTCTGTACGTTAATGTCCTTAAATTGCAGCTGTTGTGCTCTGGACCAACACGGCACGAAGAATTGAAGACTACACCCTATACACTAAACCCTCAGCCCTGGAAAGGCACAGTAGAGTTGCTTCCGGGAGCTCCAAAACTAACGCAGCCATCGCCAGGACTGGCCCTTCTCGTGCTGCTGGCCCTGTTGGTTCCTATGTGACACCATGTCTACAGTACATGGGTAGGTCTCTAAATAGGCTAAATTAGTTATGTTGAGATGTTAAGAGGGATCCTATTAGGATCCCTCTTAACATCTCAACATAGTACAGCACCCTTAAAAAAGATCCTGAAAGGGACCCGAATTTAGAGAACTACCACATGCAACAGAGGGCCTTGGAGTATTCCAACAGGTTCTGAGCAGGAATATGCCCCTTTGGGACATGCCAAGATCAGAAACTCACTCTGCATGCCTTTGCCGCAGTCCCATGGGACTGCTTTCTCTCATGACTCATGCATAGATCCGCATGTGCCAGGCTCAGCACGGTGAAGCGCGATGGCACTGCTTGTGCCACTGGGCCCGAAAGCAGCGATATTTGGGCTCTTCTGTCCTTCAGGCTGTAGGAGCACGGGGTGGTCTTGGGCACTGAAGCAGCTGCTTCTGAAGGCATTCTCTTCGGTGGGGCCTGTTGGGACCTCGACACTCCGGGCACTCTGATTATTACTTCAGTGCTTTGTGCAGAACGGTAACCATAGTTAAGTTATTCCTGTCATCACAACACACAGTACGCTTATTAGAAAAACACTTAAAAGCAACGAGCAATGCTGCATACCGATTCGAAGCGTGAGCTTCCGTGCACCCGAAATCCGCAAGCTTTGCATTTGCATGTCCCATGCGTTTATAATTACGACTCGAGCATGAGCCGGAACAGGTGGTAGCATAGTTGTTTAGCATATCCCCGAAACCCTATTCAAAAAAAGACAATGCCCCTGTAGCTTTTGGGGTCCAGCGCGAAGAGGAAGCTGCAATCATTGCTGAGGCTTACTGCTCGTGGAGACAAGGCTGTTTGGGCTGCACCGTCCCTGCTAATCAGGAGGACTGCCAAGAGTTCTTGCAGCAAGGATGCTACACTCATGGTCTGTGCTCATGGACCCTCATTCTCAGACATTCCGTTGTGGTCTTAGAAGTCCACTTACCCACAAAACTGTATATACATCTACGCATGTATAGATGGGGTCTTATGGTAGGTTACTCTTCCGGCGGTATCATGCCCATAGCAGGTCACGACAATACCAGCGCCAGCAACAACTGCAGGAGCAGCAGCAATATTATCATCAAGCAGTAGTTTCAACAGTTACAAGGTCAGCTGCAGCAAAAAAACGTACTTCATCAGGTTGACAACGAAGGTCACGACGACGTTGACAAGACTGGTGTCAATGCTGAGTCGTCAACATGTTAATTAGGGCAATGGCTCTCTGGACTGTTTCTGCGAAGAATTGAGAACAGGCAACACCCAGTGCTTTCTACGGGACCATAGGAACCAGGAGCCTGCCGCATTGGTCCTGTCAACAGATAGAAAGCAACATAACGCAATAGTCACGACCAAGTACAACCATGGCAACCAGTACGGTACCTCTTCAGAGGAGGAAGTCTACCTGACGGCGGAAGAGACTTTGGGTATCGACTCTCGGCCACTGTTCCCGCCGTCCTTTGGGGAGGCGAAGGTTCTGTAAGGTTGAGGATAAGACCCCTAAACCCTAAACCCCTAAACCCCTTAGCCCCTAAACCCCTAAACCCTAAACCCTGTTGCTCCCCCCATCCAGCAGCTCTGTGCCTAGTAACTGCAAACCGAAGCCTAGGGGATTGACACCTTTACAAGTTAATATAGGGGCCTTGGTACTTACCTCTTCTATATTGGGGTTCCTTTAAAGGGATCTATAGGGGCTACTGTAATGGCCATTATAAGGATTTAATATAGGGGCCTCGACTCCCAACACTTCTAAAACCAAAAACCTCTAAATGGGAGTTTCCAGAAATTTGGGGTGTCCTTATAATAAGGATCCTACTAGTTAGGGCACTATATTTGGGTCCCCTATTTTCGGAAACTCCCAAATACTAATTCCTCTTAGCCCGAAACCTCCAAAGCCTACACACTGCTTGCCATGTTATCGTTGCCCAGCTTCCAGAGGTGCTTGCATTTTGGCTTGAGGGTTTCTTTCTTTGGTTTGGTAGTTTTTACCCTAAACCCTAAACCCCAAACCCTAAACCCTAAACCCTAACAGGGTTCTCCACTCCAAACCCTGAGCCCGGGTTTCGAGCACAATGTGGATTTTCATTGTAGTCCAGGGTTGAAGGCTCGCTTCCCCAGAGGGCTCATACACATACATGCATACATATGTAGATATAAATATACAAATACATGTGTATATATACATATATAGATGTGCATGCTGGCATTATGGAATGACGCCAACAAGAGCAGTTCTGCCATGGTTTTGTGGATCTAACTCCATAAACGCAATGCCTATGAACTGTATGGGTTCATTTTCACTCGGCAAGAAGAGATTGCCGTCGGTCCAACACTAAATAATCCTTCTAACCTCCACCCCAAATGCTGAGCTCACACGTGCCCTAAGAGCTTTAAACTCTGTGCCCTAAGACCTTTACACTCAGACCCTACACCCCTAGACCCTAAACCCTGAACCCTATACCCTAAACTCTAAACCCTAAACCCTAAACCTCAACCCCTAAACCCTAAACAACAACCCCGAGACCCCTAAACTCCCATGAGCCGCTTTGCCCACCGCAGCCGGGACTCAAAGAAACCACCCGGACGATAGCCTTCGTGGTCGAGTCTCGTACGTCTATGAAGCAAAACCTACCCAGGCGGTTTAGGGTTTAGGTTTAAAGACCCTGATTTGTAGATCCTAAGGAAAAATAAAATCTATATAGGCTTATCAAAGAGAGGTGTTACAAATTCGGATTTAGGTATCACCCAGCAACGAAGCCCGATCGGCATGTTTCTTACTATGTTACTGTTGGTATGACCGTGACCGTCTCGACTTGAGGAAGCAGGATCTTATCCTTGTCGCCCGTTGCCCTCCCCCTCTAAAGCACGATACCGAACAAGGCGCAACAGCCAATACGGAATTCTGAAGCCTTTTTTTTCGTGATTGGCTGAGGGCCAACTGCAGTCCATGTCGTTCTGCACGCGTTTTTGTCGTGTTGTTCGTGAGTCGATCGTGTCCTTGGAATCCTCGCTGTGTTGTAATGATATAGGCAAGATAGGGTGGAATATATGTGTGTTACGAAATGGTTATAAGTGTATGTTAAGTGTATCCTAAGTATGTATTAAGTCGCTATAACTATGGTTAAAAGATGAGATGTGTTATGTCATGTTAGTAATAAAATTACTTTTTTTAGCTAAGTCAAGTTAAGTCCACTAACTAGTTATTAATTTTTGTAACTTTTTAACTAAGGTTTTACATATGCATTTTTTAATATGTTTACATGGCATTTCTATAGACCTGTAAGGCTTTTGCCTGAACAGTAGATGTGCTTTTGTGGCCAGCAGAAAGAGCTTTCTGTATACATATATTTCTGCATGCACACA
>BGNK01001494.1:56926-89868 GCA_003297005.1 Symbiodinium sp. clade A Y106 | reverse complement strand
CCGTACCAGCTATACAGCAAGCTGTAAAACAATGATGCTTCAGCTATGACATGAGTGCAGGTTCGGGTTTCGCCCTTTAGGAAAGGGCTCCTGGGGTCTATGGGTCCCAAAATGCAGAACCTTCCGTTTCAGTTCAAGCCCTGAATGGCTTCTGTATTTCTTTTCTTTGGCCTATTTTCCACTATAGGATATCCTGACACTGCCTACATGGCCAGCTATACTTTCCACATGATGTTCCACNGGCCAGCCCATTTGTACACTGGTCCATATACTTGAGGCTTTTCCATGCCGTGTGTTTACACTGACTATGTGCCACGAAAACCACCCCGAAAAACAGACTTATAACTAGTTATATCTAGTCAGCTAACTCCACTTAACTAGTTATAAAAAATACTTAGCTCATGTTAACCAAGATAACTAGTTATAACACAACGAGGATTCCAAGTAGGGCTTTAGGAGCATAATTCAGATTTGGGATTACATGCGTAGCTGTTGTTGTTGCGGGTGTGGGTTGAGCAGAAAGTGTACATAGACCCTATAAACCTGAAAGCCTTAAACCCTAGTTCTCGAATAACTCGTAGTTGGCAGACATGAGTTGTGCATGACCGTGTTGTACACACACGGATGCGGATGTATGTTTGGATGTATGTATACATACATATGTATATACACAGGTAGATATATGGATAAACAGATATGCAGTTATATATAGATATGCCTGTATATTTATATGCACGCAAAGCTATGTGCACACACACACATGAATATATCTATATACATACCCTACACGCTTGGGTATGTTCATATGTACATATACTTTGTAGAATATACATGTACAATGTACCAAAGTAGATGGGCATATACATACATTTGTATGTCAGCATGAATATCTTAGGGAGAACACTTTTTGACATTGCAAAACAAGCAGATCGTTTGCAAAACATTTGACTGAATACCGAACGACATTGACTCCATAAATATGTAGATGTCACCAACACTCGGATATCGCAAGTGTAGCTATGCGATCACAGGGGCTTGTACATTTACACATAGGTATCGTGCGTACGTGTGTGTGTACAGACAGACACACACTGTGAAGCCTGTGTCAACCCAGAATTGCTTCTGGTTCAACCTACGAACAGTGAATCGCAGCGACAGTCGTGCCGACCGCTGCAACAAATTGCAGGCATGCTTAGCAATCGTCAAGAGCGGCAATAGCAGCAGTAGCAGTAGCCATGGCAGTAATCATCATCGTCGTAGTAGTAGTAGTAGTATTAGCAGCAGTACTAGTACTAGTACTAGTACTAGTACTACTGCTGATGGACAAAATCCTGCATGACCTTCAGGACTCTAAACCATGGGAATTATGGTATATTCCTTATAATGGGTAATGCAGGATTTTGTCCATCAACAGTAGTACTAGTACTAGTACTAGTACTAGTACTAGTACTAGCAGTACTTGGATCGTCGCTGTCGGTTATAAGTGCTTACACGACTTGGAGGACTTGTGCTATGTGAGGCAAAGGACTTGTTATATCAAGTATGTCAACTTAATAAATAAGATAACACTACTTANACTTGGATCGTCGCTGTCGGTTATAAGTGCTTACACGACTTGGAGGACTTGTGCTATGTGAGGCAAAGGACTTGTTATATCAAGTATGTCAACTTAATAAATAAGATAACACTACTTACTAAGTCTAGTTTGTCTGGTATTTAACTTATCTTTTACTTAGGAGACATAATAAGTGACGAGGGTTTATTTATTAAGTGGCCTAAATGAATATGCCACTTAGTATTTTCCACGAGGGAGTTATGGATAAGTGGTGTAATCGTTTTAGGTGACTTATCATAAGTAGATATAAGTGCTCTCCCATCACTTGTTAATTCAATTACCCCACTTACGGCAAGTCGTATAAGTACACTTATCGTAAGTGCTGTAAGTGACTTATGTCGACTTAGCTAGCTGCGGCCGGGTCGANTATAAGTACACTTATCGTAAGTGCTGTAAGTGACTTATGTCGACTTAGCTAGCTGCGGCCGGGTCGACAGCGCTTGTTTATTTTCCAATAAATTTGCGCATTGCAACTTTATTTTTTAATAAACTTGCGCATTGCAACTTTATTTTTTAATAAACTTGCACGTTGCAACTTTATTTTTTAATAAACTTGCACGCGGACAATTTATTTTTCAATAAACTTTCTTGACCGGGGTGAGCATGAGCCATATAACTGCCAAGAGTTACTTATAGGACTTACCCTAAGTGACTTATAAGTCACCACGAACACTTACCAAGTGGACTTATGTAACCGACTTAGTACCACTTACATAACCCTTCTAAGTTACTTATGTATAAGTGCTATAAACACTTATAAACCCCTCTAATCACTTATCTAAGTCTTCTATATACTTATAAGCCACCCCGACGATCCAAGCAATAGGTGGTGCATGGAGCGTGGGCACAGTCGATCACGCACGCAGCACGCACGTACACGCACGCACACGCACGCACGCACACGCACGCATGCACGCACGCACGCGCACTCGCACACTTGCGATGGATCACCGCTGACCATTGTTTTCGGTTGTGTGGAGTTTTCTTCTCCTTCTGTTTTTTCGATTCTTCTCCGTTGTTCTACCTGAATTCGCAAACGAGACTCGAGGTTTGATTTAAATGACTGCACACAACTGAAGAACATGTAACAGCAACCGCTCCCACTGTACAACTGACATGTCAAGCTTGACTTGCAAAAGACATGCAAGCGGCCAACTGAAATGCGAGAAAACTCTGCCGCATCACGGCAGGGTGCTCGCATCACAGCACGAAACTCTGCCGCGTCGTGGCAGGGGTGCAAAAAACCGCTTGATTTCCGAACGGTTTCCACATGGTGTCAGCCTTCCTCGCGTGGACCGCATGTCGTTTCCCGGCGCAGGAAGAGCTCCACGAAATGTGGGCTTTTCCGCAGGACGACCCGCCTCCAACCCCTATTCCAACTGCAGCCCTATCTCGGACTTGTAAGAGTTGCTTCCCCATGTATTTCTTTTTCCATTACATCGGTGAAGGCTGTGTGTGCCCTGCTGGACGGCGGAGTGAGGCCGGACTTGGAATTTGACCCCACGCTCTCATGCAAATAGACCGCTGCGATCCGCGTCCCGTGTCTCACATCCCGCCACCTCCGCTGCAAAAAAGCCTATACCCACCACGGCAGTTTAGGGTTTACTGTAGGGCTTGGAATAGTTGGACGTTTAGAGGGACAAGGGTTTAGGGTTTAGGGTTTTCGGGACGCCATAAGAAACATAGACTGACTTGGAAGGTTTCATGGCAGTCCGGAAAGTTCCCGGCAGACTGAGTATGGATGCGAGATCAGCGTCCATCATTTTCCACATGACCAACAGCGAACCAAGCACGGAACCTCAAATGCTGAAAGGATTTAGCCCTACACCTTAAGTGCATCGAGCCCATACTCGTATCAACACCCATGGAGAGCCCTGTAATGAGGCTTTCACTAGAAGTCTACACCCCAAACCTTAAACCCCAAAACCTTACACCCTTCACGGGCAGGTCATTGAACGACACATCATGTCCAATGATGATGACCCCTTCAACCGGATGCCGCTGGGAGTCAAGGTCGGTCCCGGTTCGGATTTCCCCGCGCACAGAAGGGTTCCATATAGTGGGTTTGCAGAGGGCTCAGGTTTACTTAAGGTTTGACAAAATGTGGCGTTCTGAGGGTTTTGTTGATACCGTTTTTTACAATCTAAGGGTTCTAAGCTGGGCATTTGTAGTTAACCACTGTTTCGTCTATAGCCCCTGACGGTACCCTTGCCTTGTTGGCCTCGCGCTTTGGTGTCTTATGCTTATGGGTGTCGTGGTAGTTCACAAACACCCAAACCGCCGGGGCCCAAGCTTTTCATCCTTGAGGCCGTGAACACGGATCCGTCGTTTTTTGTTATCCGGAATTTATGATTTTGGGGTTGTTGCTTTATGGTTTAGGGCTGGGATATACATAGCAAAAATACTAACTCAGCCACCACCCTAAATCCAGGTGCCCTAATTGTTTTGTACTTTGACTATTTAAGTTCCTCTTGCCTGCTCAGCCCCTAAACCCCAGACCCTTAACCCACTTGGTCAACATGAGGGAAATTGTGACTGTCCTTGCTGTGTGGACGCTTGCCTGAGTCTGTAATGAAGTTGTTATCAATATTTGTTTGGGCTGCAGTGTGATAATATCTGTAGGTGCTTATTCGCGAAGGTATATGGGTTCTGAGTACACATGCATTATGGCCTTTTTCGGCTCTGCGCACAGGAGCTATGTTTCCAAAAATCCGAAACACTCCTGAGTCCTTCGCTCAAAGACTGTGGAGTTTCTGGGCAGAAAGACTAGGAACATCCTGCGTGACAGGGTTCGGAAGAACCTTGCACCCTGAAACCGGCAATTGCCGTTCTTGGAGCTCCGATGTCGGTTCATCTGACTGTAGCCCTTGCCACTTGGCTCGGCAGCAACAGTCTTTGTATGGGTTACCTAAACCTACCTTTCTCTAGGGCCACGAACAACCTGCAAAAAGAGCGGGCTATGGTAGCTTAAGGTATGGGGTGATAAGATGGTCGGGTCAAACGGTTAGATGGAATAGGGGTTTCGGTTTTTTCAATCGCAGTTGGCGATGTTTTCTATACGTCGGCATCATCCTCTTCCTCGGTTCATCCGAAACCAACCCCGAAACTTCCCAAACCCCTAAAACAAGCCTCCTAGCCCCTAAACCCTAAACCCCTAAAGCCCTAAACCTTAAAACCCCAAAGGCAAGTGGCAGACATGCTGAAATCGACGTAAGCCATGATGCTACGATCGAGGATCTGAGACGCCAAGCCCAAGAAGAGCCGTGGTCCTTCTTTTGGGCTTGGGGTTTCGAGTTTAGTATGGGTTTGGGGTTTGGAATTTCGAGTTTAGGTTTAGGGGTTTAGGTAGGGTTTAAGGTTTGGATTTCGAGTTTCTTAGGGTTTGGGGTTTAAGTACGGTTTAGGCTTTAGGGGGAAGAGACTACGGTTTAGGTTTTAGGGTTTAGGGTTCAGGGTTCGGATTCAGGATGCTCAAAGGGGTTCCTTGCAGGGTCTTTACAATGGATTTCTGTAAGGCCTACCATAGGCTTTTCTCTCTGAGTGTGTATGGTACTCTTACTTAGCTTGTTCAACAGTTTTCGCACGGGTTGTACAAGGGTTCTATGAGGCCTACAAACGGGTTTACAGTAAACTCCATAAAGTTGGAAACCGGATTAAGGCCAAATAGTGCTGGGACTCCCTGTACATTACTCTTAAGGATTGAGGCTATTGGGTTTCCAACTTTTGGGTATCTACTGTAAGAAGGTTCTATAAGGGTTCTTTCATGTCTTTTTGGGTGTTTCTTCATATCATTGCAAACTGAAAAGAAGACATAGGGGGGTATACAGAAAGCCTGGATGCTGAGTAATGGTATTTCTCACAGTCCTCTTAATAAGAGGAAATCAACAATGAATTCTGAAGACGTCCGTAGAAGCCCTAAGCCAAGCCTCAGACACAAAATCCTTATTCTTTACAGAGAACCCAGGAGCTGGGTTGTTCCATCCGCCAGCTTATTGGTCCAAGAGGACGTGGTTCACTAAAGAGATTTAGAGGCTCGGGTATTTGGTTTTACCTAGACCCCCCCAAAAATAGGTAAAATAATGGCCCAATACCCATAAAAAGGCCATTATTCTACATACTTTTGGGGTCCAGGCAGAAGTGTTTTAGAGATTTGGGGTCTGGAGATTTCGGGTTAGCAGGTTGAGGGCTTTACTGGACTTTGAAAGTGCTTTGTGATCTCTGTGGTCTCTTAGCTCTGCGTAGGCTTCACCGTCCATAGGATTTCGGTTTTGTCAGGGCACCGAATGCGCGGTGACAGGAGATGCGTTGCCAAAGAGTTCTTCTGTGGGCGAAGTCGGCCTTGCAGATGGAGCCGTGCTGACTGCCGTGGTGGCAGAATGCCAGGCGCTGTGGGCAGGTAGATCCGTCAGATTCTGCAGTACGTGTGGAGTTTCTGGCGGTGTTACATCGGTTGTGGGGTCGCCACCTGCAAGTGCCGGCTCTTTACAAACCTACGTAATTCCTACGCCCCCAGCCCTAAAGACCCAAAAGCTCTAAAAGGAAAATGTCCTAGACCTAGACCCTCACCCTTGAAGCCCAAAACAGGCCATGATTATTCGTCAGGGTTTCTTTCCTGGAGAATAGTGGCCTTTTATAGGTTTTGGGCTATTATTTTACCTACTTTTGGTGGGTTTAGGTTATTACTATGGGTGAGCAGAATATTCCCGCCAATATTCCTGGGGCTCCATTTACTCTAATTTAGTCATGTACCAGGTCTATTACAATACATGACCCAGTAACCCATTATTTCGGTAACTGGAGACCTAGGGAATTAGATGTTTCAAGCATATTCTTAATCATCTAGATATTTTTAAACATGGTTCAAATTTTAAGGCCCAAAAGCGCCGGTACCCCTGACTGTGTGCAGGTGGCAGCATCGATGTTGGCTTTTGCATGTCTTCGAGGTGAGTCTTCGTTCTCCAAAGCCAGACTGTTGAGCTTTTGGGGTTTAAGGTTCAGGGTTTAGGGTTTCGGGTTTAGGGCTAGAGGTTGTAGGGGTTTAGGGGTGTAGGCTTTAGTTTTGGGTCCAGGGTTGCTTGGGGGTCTATTTGCATGAGAAGGACCGCTAAATGAGGGCTCCCTGATTTTGCGATAGGCCGATAGTACCTACCACGGGCTCTCACCTGTGGGTTCCGTAAGCTTTGACATGTACTTCCTTGTTATGGGGAAAGAAAAGATCTACACCACCCTAAACCTCAAATGCAAACTTTACGCTTTAGAGCTTCAGGGCTTCGGGGTTGGATATACCTTTTATCAAGTTTCCAACTGTAGACCCTGCACCCCAAACCCAAAGTAAGGCGACGGCAGCGTCACCACTCTTGGGCCCGAGAAGTACGGCGGCAACTGCGGCCTCGTGCAAGAGTCGCTGCAGAATCTTGCATTTTGTAAGAGCTAATTGTAGCTGAGGTTTTGCCGTTCAACGCCGTCTTCTGCTTGGCATAGGATTCATAGTGACACCATCGAAACATATGGGGCTTCGTTGTGTTCTGATGAAAACTTTATCACTTTAAAGGGTTAAGAGTTTCGGGTTTAGGTCAGCACACACCATCGAAACATATGGGGCTTCGCTGTCTTCTCATGAAAACTTTATCACTTTATAGGGTTAAGGGTTTCGGGTTTAGGTCAGCACACACTTATCTTAAGTACTTTGGGCTTTTGGCTTACTCTGGGCTGTTTAGGAACGAGGGTAATTGAGCTGTTTGTCCGGCCAAAGGACGGTGGTGAAGATCCAAAGTACCCTGAGCCAATTCGCGGCCATTCGAGAAGACGGCACTGTGGTTCACTGGGGACGTACCTGTGGCTCCAATTTCCTGCTACCTTAGACCCTAAACCCTTAACCCTAAACCATACCTGTTACAGTAGTAAAACCGTAAACCCCGAACACCAAACCACTAGCCTCCTGAATACCCTTTCGTCATAAGGGCCATAACCTGCCGAAGCCCTACACCTTATCTCCAGGGTTATACCCCTATGCAAGGGGTCAGGAGCAATAATGTTGTTTTAGCGTTTGGGGTTACAGGTGATGTGGCACCCATTCCGGGAGAGTTCAAGGCAAAAGAGATCCAGTCGACCAGCCTCGCCTTTGCCGCAATCTGCCCTGATGGCTCCGTGGTACCTTGCTCCCTCAGTGGCTTTTGGTTTCGGGTTCTACAGGGCTTAGTAGTATCATGTTTCTTCATTTTGTGTTTTGGGACTTCCTGTTAGGCTTGAGTCATAGGATTCGAGAAGCTTTGTTTTAGGCTTTACTTCTGGGCTGGTGGCACTGCCATCAAACCTCAACCCAAAACTCTTGAACCCTAGACCACTAAACCCTTCGCCAGAAACCTCTCCGCCCCAAAACCCCTAAAGTTAGGTTTATATGGGATATCCCTATCCTAATTTTTGCTTATGTGCTGATTGGGGGCCCCTAAACCCTAAACCCTATAAACCAAACCGTAGGTCTCCTGGGGCGACCCATACTCTGGTGGCGACAGCCAGGAAGTGCAGGCGCAACTGCGCAACGTGCAGCAGCTGCAGGCAAGGGTTTAGGGTTTAGGGTTTAGGGTTTAGGGGGGAAGCCGACGGCTCCAAACATACAATCTACATCGCGGCACCTCAAGAGTACCTACTTTGCAGTCTAAATCCTGTATATGGCATATACATATATATATATATATATATATATATATATATCGCACACTCTGTGGGGATGTGGATATGTATGAATTCATGTGTGTATTTAGGTAGGTAGGTAGGTATGTATGTTGTGTAGTTCCTTTCTGCAAGGCTCCAAGTACGAACAGTAGCTACTTCGGGATCGAATGTTGATAAGTCGTGCCGTCTTTTCGCGTTTTGGAGCTTCAGGCAAACACGGACTCCTTCGCTGCAGTCTGTGCTGACGGAAGCGTGGTGTGTTGGGGAGGCCGGGCGGACGGACCCCTGAAAGCTTGGGGATGAGGGTTTGGGGTGCAGGATTTCAGGGTCTAGGGTTTCGGGTTCCAAAACCCTGAGGGTTTGTGGGCGAAGCCGACCCCAAAGCTTGTAATCTACAGGCCTGAGTCATGAATCAGTTGTTTTTGTCACAGTATGATATACCCCCAAACCCTAAACCCTAAACCCCCAATCCCCTCTTCTATTTGTTGACTCAGTCCTGCCTTTCTCCGTTCTTTAACTCGCAGGTTTCCCTAAACCCTATAAACCCTGAGGTTTTCTGGATCTTGATGATGAAGAGCTGAAAGGCGTCGAGAAGATTCAGGCAACCTCTGCGGCTTTCGCAGCTCTTCGCCGCGATGGCTCCGTCGTAACCTTAGTTTAGGGTTTAAGGTTCAGGGTTTAGGGTTTAGGGGTTTAGGGTTTAGTGCTCTTTTTGTTTTTAGGCTCTAGGCAGAAACAGAAATTGCTGTGCTGAATTTTTGATCAGACAAAGCCGCTGAGGTGGTAACTTGGGGTTCTGCCCAGACTGGTGGCAACTGCAGCAAGGTTCGAGAGCGCCTAAAGAACGTGCAGCACATCCAGGCCACTTATATACCCTGCAGTATCCTAAACCCTACCTGGACCCCACAAGAATGGGGTCTAGGTAAGCCCTAAACGCTAAAATCCGAAACCTTAAGCCCTAAACTCTCAACTCCGAATCCCTGAATCCTAAATTTCTACAGATTCGAAACACAAAAAAGCAATCCAGGCAACCTATTCGGGAGCTTTTGCCGCAATCCGCTCAGATGGCAGTGTGGTGACTTGGGGCCTCAAAAGGTAGGATGAAGGTGAGTAGGATCAAGGTTCCCTTATCTATGCCCTCAACCCTAAACCCCAAACCCCAAACCCCCTAAACCCTAAACCCCTATTGGGCTTACTCTGCGCCGCTAAACTCTAAACGCTGGGATCCTTTTGAGGTGACTTGGGGATGGCAAGACTTCGGGGGGGACAGCACCGCAGTCGAAGATCACTTAAAGCAAGTGAAGGACTGTCTTTTTGTGCCGAAAGTCTCCATGGTAGTTCCTTTTTTGGTGTAACCAGTTCTATACTAAGGGTCCTAAGATAATCATTATAATACCAATGGTAATAATGATGGTACTACACTGATCGTCTCCATGGTAGTTCCCTTTTGGGGGGCTCAACTAATTTGATATTAAGGGTCCTCAAAGGTAACCCCCAAAAGGAGCTACAATGGAGACTATAGGTGGTATACATGTTTACTTTGTTTCCGGGTTCTGATTATGATATGTTTACCCCCCCCCCCAAGAGGTATAGATTTTTCCAGAGCCTTCCTGAACAGCCGAGAGGAAATCCAGTCTAGCCACGGTGCTTTTGCTGCCATTCGCCATGACGGATCTGTTGTGACTTGGGGTTCAGCTGCCTTTGGGGGTGACAGCAGCGCAGTGCAGCCAGAACTGCGAGATGTGCAGAAAATCCAGTCGACTGACTTTGCTTTCGCCGCCCTTCGCTCGGACGGATCCGTCGTGACCTGGGGAGCCAAACAGTTCGGTGGATGCAGCGATGCAGAGGATGCAGAGCTGCATCATGTCTTGCACATCCAGTCTACCAGGAGTGCATTCGCTGCGATCTGCTCGGACGGCTCGGTTGTCACGTGGGGTGTCGCAGAAGAAGGTGGAGACAGCAGCTCAGTGCAAGAGCAGCTTCATGATGTCCTGCACATCCAGTCTACTAGCAGAGGATTTGCCGCCATCCTTCGCGACGGTTGCGTCGTGACCTGGGGTGGCGGCGAGTCTAAATCGTTTCAAGAGTACCTCTACTCTCTCTCCGACTGAGCTCGAGCGGAGAAAACTGTCTAAGTTTGGACCTGCTAAAACCCCCATAATTCCTAGATCCTGGCCCCGGAAACCCTCCAGCCCTGCCCCGAAGCCCCGAACTTGTGTTGTGACTCCGAACTTGCTTCTAAGTTCGAAGGGCGGCTCTTCTGGATTCTGGTTTTCTTGGAGCCGCCGGCTAGTACTTGCTTTGGGCTTCATGGAGCCAAATCCCAAACACCGGTTCAAGAGAAGTAGAGAAGAAGACTTCGTCACACCGTACGCCCTGAAAGAGCTGCAGCCTTCGAAGCCCAGGGCTGACGGTGTCGTGCTTTAATGGTTTAGGGTTCAGGGTTCAGGGGGTGTAGGATTGATGGTTTAGGACCTAGGGTTTAGAGGGTGGGGGGTTTGCTGTTCATCTTCTACCAGTCAAGTTGTGCGGCTTAACGTAGACTTCTGAACGCTCCACCCCTCCCCCTCATAAAGAAGGGCGATAAAAGCGTGCTTAAGTTTCTGGTTTAGGGTTTAGGGTTTAGGGAAGGGAGTATAAATCAGGGCTCTTCCTTCGAGTTCACAGGGTCTCGGGTTCGGAGTACGGAGATGTGTGTGGAAAGATCGCAAGCCCAGAACCCCAAACCCTAAACTCTAAACCCCAAGCCTAAGCTGAAAAATCTGAACTAGGGACCCAAAAAAGCACATAAGCAAAAATTAGGATGATAGGGATATCCCATATAAACCCCCTTATAATGAAGCCCATTAAGGTAGGGATATCCCCATGAAATGCTTATGCTTATGTGCTTTTGGGGTCCCTAATGAACCCTAAACCCTGAACCGCACAGCCTCAGCTCTGAACCATACGCCGAGACCTCCAATCACCCGAGATCGATGATGGGTTTAGGGTATGGGGTTTGGGGTTTTTGGGTTAAGGATCCTACCTAGACCCGCAAAAGTAGGTAAAATAATGGCCCAAAACCTATAAAAGGCTATTATTCTACATACTTTTGGGGTCTAGGTACACCCGAAACCTTAAACCCCCAAAACCGGGTCAGGACCTCGTTCCGCAGAAGGAGCTTCGAGAGAGGATCGTCGAGTTCTGTGCGAAACATGGTGCGGCCCCCGCTGTGATATCCAGGGTTCAGGGTTTAGGGTTTTAGGGTTTTGGGTTTAGGGTTTTTAGAGTTCAGGATGTTGGATTCTGGGTTTAGGATTTATAGGGTATGGGGAACAGGTTTAAGTGCTTAGAGTTCAAGAGCATGCCAGGGTCTTGCAAGGATTGTTCTCTTTTGAGTCTGAGCTGCATGGTCGTTTCCATTCAGCCGAACTCCAAACCCTAAACCCCAAATCATAACCCCCAAATTCCAAACCATAAGCCCAAACCCCTCAAACGCTAAGCCCTAAACCCTAGCCCCTAAATCCTAATTTCGATGCAGAGACTCGGCTTTGCCCAGGCATTGTCCTTGGCGGTGAGGCACGGAACAGCGACGGCTTAATGTTCAGGTTGTTATGGCTATTTTGGGTTATAGTATGCGCTGCGACTATCAGAAGGAACCCTGAGGAATTCTATCGATAATTAGTGTAATAAAGAATATTATACATGTCAGAAGGGAACCTAAGGATGAGTATCAACGTAGATCCCTGATTCATGCACCGCCTTCGCTTCATCGGGATTGTGTTTGTCAGGGTTCTACATTGTTAACATTAGAGCTTACCTGCAACCCGAATGACCTAGACTGATCTCCTTGCTATGAAACTCTTAAAATGTGATCTTTACAGAAGTGTGTGTTTTGGCTGCAGGTGAGGCGTAGGGTTCAGGGTTGTTCTATCAGCCGTAGCATGTCTTTTGACATAGTAGCACATGATTGTGTAGCTCACAAGAAGAGGCCCTCGCGGCGTGCCCGATCCGATGCAAATTTGCTGAATCTCTTTCAAGCCTGACGACCCAACGGCTGCAGAAACTCCTCCAAAAGCGATGCCCGTGCTTTCGCACGTCCTGTGAGCAAGAAAGACGACGTTCTAAACGTACCCCCGACTCACAAGACACACAACCCTAACCCCCCCCCCCCAAAAGAACCAAGCTTTCGCCAGGATTGAAGAACCTTCTGTCGAGGACATGGGTTGGTAAACAAGTTCGGCTTCAGGGTGTAGGGGTTAGACGGCTTTTAGGGTTCAGTGGTTTAGGGTCTAGGGTTAAGGGTTTAGGGTTTAGGGTTTTAGTTTGTAGGGGTTTGAGGGCGTTTGGGTTTCGTGGGACAGAGTTTCTCCCTCAATGCCGCAGGCCTGGTCGATTTTGGAAGTCTCACGTGCTCGCTATGGGATCCAGATAGGGATCGTGATTTAGATAAGCAGCCATATATTAAAACTTACAGATCCCTTTAAGATGCCTTTGCACCAACAACCTTGTCGAACTCTGCAGGAAGCACCCTTGTCAACTCTGCACCGGTTCTTGCGCCCTTTTGCCCTGGATTTGGCTGTCTTCTGGTTGTTTTATAAGGACTGGGGCTTACAGCAGGGTTTAGTGTGGGGAGCAGGGTATAGAGTGCTTTTTTGAGCATCCAGACTTCTAGTTGCCAGGCCGGGAGTTCGCTCTTCGGAGTAGTGCAGAAGTCAGCCAGTCAAAGCCCCAAAGGCAGAAGCTGCGCTCGTGACCTCAAGCAGCATCTCCCACAGACACCGGCAACAGCCCGCACCTTTACAAACCCTATAGCCCTGCTACTAGTCCCTAAACCCTAAACCCTAAACCGAGTATTAAGCCTTTTGTTTTTGCATGGGGGGGATATTGTGGTGTAGCCATATAGGGGACTTCTGGGGCAGACTGCTTCATTCTAATTGCGCAGAAAGGTACATTCGAGCCTGAACAGGAGCCTAAATCCTAAACCCCCAAACCCCTAAACTCCTCAACCCCTAAACCCCCAAACCCCTAAACCCCCCCGAAACCCCCAAACTCCTAAACCCCTAAACCCCAAACCCCCAAAGCCCCAAAGCCGAGTCCTGGAGGACCTCGAAGAAATTGGTTTTGTGCCTGAGTTTCCACTGCTAATGTAGGAACCTGATTCCTGATTAAGAAACCTTGGGCCTTTATTTAGGGTTCCTTATATGAATCCTACTACTTTGGGGTTATAGGCCCCTTTATTTGGGTTCCTTATATGAATCCTACTATTTTGGGGTTTTAGGCCCAGGGTTTCTTAATCAGGTTCCTACAATACACCTCGAAGCAAAGAGCTGTGCGAGGCGCAGAGTTTGTCTCGGCACGTTAGACAGGGGCTCTAGATCAAGAAGTTCGAACATGGGGGCATTTCGGTGATTTAGATATAGTCTAACTTTACAGGCGTATAGGGGCCACAAGAGCATCCGATTACACATTTTCCGGCCCATGTATCCAGCCCCAAGTATTAGTAGCCTCAAACTAGCCTCAAGCCCCAAAACCCTGAAGCCCAAAATGCGCCCATGAGGGCTGTAATCGTAGTTGAAAGGGGCGCACCTAGCTCAAAATAGGAGCAGCCATGGCTTTCTCGCAATGTCGTACACAGGCAGAGATTGACGGTTGTGCTTGTTGTAGGGCCTTTGGCTAAGACTAAGAACCCTCGGGTCAGAGATTATATATCCCAAGCCCCAATCTAATCGTTCAGGGCCCTATAAATCTTAAGCCGAGCCCCAGCCCTCTGATTCGGAATCGAAGTGATAAACCCAGAGATCCCAAGGGTCTAAGCCTAGTGCCCTCGAGCTTACACTTAGCTGGAAGAGTTAGACCCTTAACTCAGCCTTCAACTCTTCAGTATCAAGCATATAGAGTCCCGAACTCTGTTGTTGAACCCGACCCCCAGACTGCGAACCCTAGAGCCCTGAAGCACTAAACCCTGCCTGTGGATCCTGAAACTTACTGCCATTAGAAGTTATGCCTGCGAATTAAGGGATCATAGCCTACTCATTTCGCAGAAATACCTCGATACCTGTGTCTGGAAACTCCTAAACCTCCCGAAGCTCCTGCCATGATATACAAGAAGGCTATTGTACGGCTGAGGATGAAGAAGACCTTGGTTCTTATGAGAGTTCCAAACATGGATCCGACAAAACTCTCACTTATGCTGGGTCTTTGTAGCCGGGTGATCCCAATCGCGTTCCTTCGTTCTGCTTTTTGGGCCCCTGAAGGTCTAAGCCCCAAAATCAATCCCAAAACCTGCAAAACCTAAACCCTACGAACCAAATTCTAAACCCCAAACTAAACCCCTATTAGCCAATAACCCAAAGCCCCCAAAAATCCTCAACAGATCCATCAACCGCCAAACTCCTAAACCCTAAAACCCCAAACCCTAGAACCTTGAACCCTAAAACCTACCTAAACCCCCCAAAGTAGGTAAAATAATGGCCCAATACCCATAAAAGGCTATGATTCTACATACTTTGGGGGTCCAGGTAAACCCTAAAGCCGACTTGGGCAGGCGTACAAAGAAGGCCTTCATCCTAACTTTAAGACAAAACCCTAAACCCTAAACCCTAACTTTAAGACAAAACCCTAAACCCTGACACAACAAGAGCTCCTTCGTTTCACCAGCGGCGCTTCCCAGCCGCAGCTCCTCTCAGCACAGGAGGCTGCAGCGCCAAAGACCCACTCTATGCGTTTGATTAAAAGTGGAGCCTATTCAGTTCAGCTTAGGGTCTGTAGCCCTAAACCTTAAACCGTAAACCCTAAACCCTGGAGAAAAGGAGCGACAAAAACAAAAAAAACCTAGACCCTATAGTGGTTAGGGTTTGGGGTACGGTTTGCTCTTTTTGGTTTCGGGTTTAAGGTTTCGGCCGTTAATCTCCTGTGGCCATGTCGGTGGCCTTAGAGGCTGCTGCCCTTTTGGGAGTTTAGCAGGGTTCTATAAAGTCTTTCGGGTTTAAACTTGGGGTTGAAAGGTCTAGTTTTTTGTTGCAGTTTGTGTGGTTTTGGAGGGTTTGTATGGGATTCTACACGCGTTCTACAAGGTGCCCTTAAGGGTTCAAGGTGTAGGCCTAGGCTTTGGGCTCTACTACAGCCTGTATGTATTAGGCTGGTGGGTTTAGGCTTCGCTCGGGTCCAAGCTTCGGGAAACGACAAACAAACTTGCAGTGAGCGTCAGAGTTTACACAACATTCGTTTGTTGCGGATTCAGTTTCAAGCTTTTGCGGGTTTAGACGTTCAGGGCTTAGTGACTTAATTTAAGGCTTAGGTAGTTCTCTAAATCAGGGTCCCTTTTGGGATCCTTTGTGTAAGCGTGCCGTACTATTCGTGGCTTTAAAAGGGACCCAAGTTTAGAGAACTACACGCTTAGGGTTTCGGGCTCTAGCGTTTGTTTAAGGCCGCTGCTGGGGACTGGTTAGTGCGACTCCTCTGTGAAAGCGATCTGTCAAAAGCAATACCCTGGGTATGGAGCTTCAGGTCTACAACAAGCAGAGATCATTGTGACTATAGGGATCCATTCCCTAAGCCCTATAAGCTAAACCAGTGAGCCCTAAACACGAAACACTCTCCCCACTCATCCTTAAGCGCCAGCAAGCACATTGGGGGCCAGTCAGGGACTATTTTAGGGATCCGCTCCTCCTTAAGCACCAGTAGTCTAACTCTAAGTAAGGTGCATGCTGCCGTTGCCCGAGAAGTTGTGCAGCGGTTGAGGATCTCTTCGTGGTCAACTTCTAGGTAGATAGATAGACAGGCAGACAGACGGATAGATAGTCAGATCGTAGACGCATTCCTTTCCTGTTGTCGTGACGTTCCAGGGCCCAGGACGTTTCAGTACAAGGCCAAGTGGTAAACCCTGTAAGACAGATGCATGGATGTCGTTCTGGGGTTTCTAAAAATCGTGGACCCTTTCCTGAAAAGTGCCGCCATGGTTGCACGGCCCAAACACTGCCATGAAGATGAACTTAATGTTGAAGCCCCGTTTCATGTGCATGGTGCTGAGACCCTCAACATGTCAACTTAGTCGTCGTGAGAGGGGAATGGGCCCCAACACCCTATTCGAATTATTAAGGCCCCGACATTAGACAAAGTGGAGCATAAACGCCCTCAGCCCTTTGACTTGACATACACCCGGCGATACCTGAACTTAAGACCGTCTCAGAGCCAAACCCCACCCTAAACCCGAAAGGCCCGAACAACCCTGATGAAACCACGGTTTAGGGTTTTAGGGTTTAGGGTTTAGGCCCTAAGCCCTAAACTTTAGGGTTAATCGGTTTAGGGTTTTAAGGTTTAGGGTTTAGGCCCTAAGCCCTAAACTTTAGGGTTTACCTGTAAAGTCCTGTAGGACTTAGCTGCAGCCTTGTAGAACTCTACTAAACCTTGTGTCCAAACAGAAACATTGTGTTGCCATGGCTCCAGCAGTGCCAATGTTGCAGCTGCAAGCTGCCAGGTTCGAAGACCGCCACTCTGACAAGGACAAGTTAAGAGGCTTCAGGGTGTGGTTCTACAAAAGTTCTCTAAGATTCTGTTTTGGTGGGTTTAGGGTTCGCGTATTAAAGTTACTAGTGCTCAGGTATTAAGATTTGGAGTTTAGGTGTGAGGAATTAGGGCTTAGGTGTTAGATTTGTTAGGGCTGAGTTTTCTTCAGGTAGTGGAATACTGGGGGTTTCACCAGAAATTACTTGTGGTTTCGTGTTTGGGTGTTTGGGGTGTAGCGACAATACGGATGATCGATGGAGACCCGCTACAGGGCATAAGCATGCCACCTTTAACGGCAACGCAAAAATCATGAAAGATGCGGCGGGTGGTGACAGTTGTTCAAGCTCAATGCCCAGTTCTGAAGTTGCTTTTTGACAAGCGATTTATGTACGTCCGTGCATACATATCAGAAATCATGGTCCAAGACATCAGCGATGCATTCTTCGGTTGTCGTCCTCAGGATCCCGACGGACGACGGTTAGCATGGATAAGCAGGTAAAACATGGTGCGACTTGAATACTGGTTGTGATACTATGCGGAAACTCAGATCGACCCATACTCCCAATAATAGTACAAGATATGGAGCCCCCTAGACCCCCAAGATAGGTAAAATAATGGCACAATACCCATAAAAGGCTATTATTCTACATACTTTTGGGGTCCAGGCCATAGCTTTTTTCTATCGGCCAGTTGGTCCATGCAGTACGCCCTAAACTCCCTAAACCCCTGAGGCGCCGTATCATACAGCGACGACGACTTCGCTGACGAGGACGAAAAGCCCTCTGCGTTAAACCCAAAAATAATACTAATAGGTACTGGAAACCTAGACCCGCAAAAGTAGGTAAAATAATGGCCCCAAAACCTATAAAAGGCTATTATTCTATAGGAAACCCTTAATCGTAATCCTGACGCGCTATCTAAAACCCTGAACCCTAAGTAGCCCTGAGCCGTGAATGCTAAACCCTAAACCCCTAATTAATCCCAAACCCCGAAACCCTCGACCCTACTTAGCCCCTGAACCCTGAATGCTAAACCCTTAAACCCTAAACCGTAAACCCTAATTAGCTCTCAAACCTTGAATCCTGAAATCCGAAGCGAACACTGGGTCTAGCCCACCCTGAAACCTGAAGCCCTGCAGGGACACCGGGAAAGCCGGGTTTGAGGTTCAGGCTCTAGGGCTTAGGGCTTTTAGGGCTTTTAGGGATTTTAGGGTTTAGGGCTTAGGGCTTTTCGGGTTTAGGGCTTAGGGCTTTTCGGGTTTAGGGCTTAGGGCTTAGGGTTGACCCTAAGCCCTCAAGCCTAAACCCTGTTTAGGCTTCGGGTTGAGGATGGTTTAGGTTCTGGGTCCAAACCCCGAAGCCCCGAGATCTGACTCCCAACGGGGTGAACCTTGCCTGGACCCCAAAAGTACGTAGAGTAATGGCCTTTTATGGGTTTAGGGTTTAGGGGCCCCCAAAGTATGTAGAGTAATGGCCTTTTATGGGTATTGGGCCATTATTTGACCTATTTTGGGGGGGGTTTAGGTGGAGCCCTCGCACCCTAAGCTTTCAAGCGCTTAGCCTCAAACCCAACAGGGCTTTGGGTCTAGGGTCAACCCTGAAACCCGTAAGCCCTATAACCTCTAGAGTATATAGAGCGTCGCCGAAACCAAGTCCAGACAGAAGCCACTGACGCCCTGAAAACTGCAAGCTCTGCAATAAGCCCCTCCGCCGCCTTGACATGTGATTTAGGACCCTTTTACTGCGGACCCCTAGAAAACAGCTGCCCTTATTTTAAGATGCGCCTCATAGGAGCCCATAGTCTCCCTTAAAAGAGCCCTTGTGAAATCTTACACGCCCCCTGAGATGCCCGCGCAAGCCCTAAACCATCAGTTCTTAAAGGAAACCCCTCAAGTCATCCCCGTAAACCCCTAAACCCTATAACCCTAAACCCCTAAGCCATAAACCCCTAACGCTCTAAACCCCTGAACCCCGAAAGCTCTTTCCGAAAGAGCCTGTGAGATGATGTCCAGGACTTTTCTGACTCCGAAGATGACCCAGGCCCGGCCTCGCCGGCATCGGCTGTCTTGGACTCAGGGCTTGAGGCAAAGAGTTCCTGTACAGTTTAGGGGTTTGCAGTTTAGGGGTTTAGGGTTCAGGGTTTAGGGTTTAGGGTAGGGGTTTGGGGTTTAGGCAGTTTAGGGGTTTAGGGGTTTAGGGTTTAGGGCTTGGGCTTTGTAAGGCTTCGCATCAGGGTTCCCATAAAAGCTACTCTCAGGGTTGAGGAGGGTTCTCCAAGTTCGTACAAGCATTTTCTACGGTTGTTCCGGGCCAAAGTATTCGCGGCTTCTCGCATGCTGGAAGATATGTTGGTCTTGGAAGCTTGAACATGCATACCGGTTGGGAGGATTATGGCATTGGCTACTCACGCCGTGGGAGTTTCAAAGAATGAGGACTCCATTACAGACCCGATTAGCAGACTTATCATCTGGACCCTGACGTCGGTCACACCGTGTAGAAACTCACAAGGCCGCTAAACAATGAGTGCAGAAAGCCTCTTTGAGCCGTAAATTCGGCACAAGAGAACAAACACAGCTAACCTGCGTGACAGGGGACGTTGAACCAGTGCGCCGCGCCAGCCACGGGAGGCGCGGCCAGTTTGCGTTTATGGTTTTTGTTTAGGTTGAAGGTTTAGGGTTTACTGACGTTTTCTAACTGGTGCCAAGAAATGGTAGGCTTTAGGGCAGAGAATAATTAGGTGCTGGGCTGTTGGAGTTGGAGTTGTTCTGTTCGGTGTTAGATCAATGTAAGGGTTTAAGTCTTCCGGCTTGAGGTTAGGATTCAGGGGTCTGGTATCGACGCCTGAATAATCAGTGCAGTTATAGTATACCCAACCCCCTATATACACCCTAAAACCTAGGCATTACCCCAAAGGCCTACATCCCCCCTGAAGGCTCCAAGCCCTAGTAAAGCCGCCGTCAGCTTGAATGTAGAGACAGAGGCACTGCGTCGCGAAACCGCGACGCGGAGCGCGAAGATGGAGAATTCCCTGCACACCTTCCTGGCTGGTTCCGCGGCAAATCCCCGTGCAGACCCAACTGAACGCCATCGTGATGGGCCAGCTTTGCGCACGAACCTCTTCTTGAAGAAATGTGCTTCGGTCGCAGGAAGAAGTTTGCCCCGGACCAGGGTATGCATTGCATCAACTCGGCCGAAGACTATGGCATTGTCATCGACGTCGAGGCAATGTCAATCAATGTCTAC
Source organism: Symbiodinium sp. clade A Y106 (assembly GCA_003297005.1). Taxonomy (NCBI): domain Eukaryota; class Dinophyceae; order Suessiales; family Symbiodiniaceae; genus Symbiodinium; species Symbiodinium sp. clade A. The sequence continues at coordinate 69,852 of BGNK01001494.1, read as the reverse complement.
CAAGTGAATTTCTCGGAGGGTCGTGTCCTGCAGTCGCTGTTTTTTCCACAGCCCCGGCACAGGATTGGGGCTTCTTCTTCCCGTCTTTGAGTGGTCCCTTTGGTTTTGAAGCTTCTCAAACCCCAAATCCTAATCACGAGATTTTTGACGGGGTTTGTATGTAGGACTTATAGGTTCGTTTCCCGATAAATCTGCCTGAAGTTCCGAGAATCTCTGAATTGGCAGCCGAGTCCCCATGATCCTTCGAACAAAAACCCAAGCTAAGCCTTGTAAAACCCTCGCAACAACCCAAGCTAAACTTTAAAAATCAGAAACTACGAAGGCCGTAAGACTCCTCTACAACAGCCCTCAACAACAAACTACTACTTCAAGCAGGGCGCCCGAGCATCCGCGACCTGGGAACCCCGAACCACCGGACGGGCTTCGCCGGGAGCTAAGTTTATAGTGAACCCCAGAAAGTTGGAACATCGATTTAGGATGATTCATGCTGGGATTCTCTTTACTTTACTTAAAGTTTAAGGGCATGAGGCTAATGATGTTCCAACTTTCTAGCTTCTGCTTTAGGATGGTAGGTTTGAGGCTTAGGGTGTAGGTGGGGTCGCGCATCGAGATTTTTAGGAGTTGAGGGCCGGACAAGTACTTTCGAAAATTAGGGTTCTACGTAAAGGGTTAGCACCGCGGGATCTCCTCATTCAGCTGAACAAGAGGAAAACGGACACCCTCGCCAGGAACATTTTTAGGGGTTGACGGCTGTATCATTAAGGCCTCTGTATTCAACCGATGCGGAAGTCTTGTAAGAGCGCCATGAGCCTACAGGCTGCAAACCCCAAACCCCGATGCTGAAGCTCTGAAACCCAAAACCCTAACCCTTAAACCTCTTAATATAGGGGCCTCAAAAATAAGAATAGGGCTTTGGGGCCACCACAACCATAACTATAATAAGGAACCCTCAAAATAGTATAGGTAATTATTAAGGCCCCTATATTATTATGCTCAGAGTTCAGCCCGTGGGAGGCACAGAGAGGACCGATAGAACAATCGACCCTCGAACTTTTCTCGACGAGAACGAGCGGGACAGTCCAGGGCTTTTCAGGGTTTAGGGGTTTAGGGGGGTTTCGCGGGCTTCACTGTTGGAGATATTTAGGGTTTAGGGTGTTTTGGAGTGTTTAGTGTTTTGGGCCGCAGGGCTTCAGTGGTTTGGGGTTAGAAGCTTTAGGACTTTCGGGTTTTGGGGGGTTTTGGGGGGTTTAGGGGATTTAGATCTTCGAGGTTGGGGTTTATGGTTCAGTTGAGGGTCAGCTGTGAGGATCTGATCTTCGTGCTAAACCCTGAAATCTTGACCCGTGGTTAACCCGTGGTTAACAACCCTTCCTACGAGCAAGCCTTAAGCCCTAAACTCCTAAACCCTAACCCTACGCAAAACTCAGGCATGTAAAGCACGGTGTTTAGTAATCAGGGTTCTCAGTCACTCAAAGCGTAAAGTCGGTTTTGAGTCGAGAGGGTTGTAGGGCCATGGGGTTTTAGCGGGTGTTTATCCTCACCGCCCCAAAACAAAGCACCCTAAACCCTGAGCCTTATAAACCCTAAGCCCTAGCACTGGGAAAGACAGCTCCCTGCGAGGACCGCTGGGATGCTTCCGTTGGCACCTCTGGAGCAAGGCAATAAGGGCTTGTGGTGGCAACTTGGAGGTTCGCAAAAGGATTGTAGGGATTCTTTAATGTTGTACATGCGTCTAGATCGTTTAAGGCTTGTTGAGTGGCCTTGTTTTGGTGTGCTTTTTTTGCGCTGATTACAAGGATTCTTTAAGTTGAGTGGCCTGAGGAGCTGTTAAAGTTTACGTTTCTCTCGGCTTAGTCGGCCTCCGGGTTCGGGGCTTATAACCTTCCTATTCATGAGGGTTGAGGGTTTAGACCGAAGTCGTGTTCCTCGTGTCTTTCGGCGGGGTGGAGGGTGAAATGCGTCACTTCGGGCATATCATCAAAAAACCATATGGGCCTGCATCAGGCCTCCATGTGTAGCTCTCCAGCTCCACCGACAACGAGACAAACTCTTATTAGACTAGTATTCGTCAGGGGGTTAGTTTGTGGAATGACATACCCAAGGACCCCGTTCTAATTCCAACTATTGCGGTTCCAGTACTGTACAACTAAGCCATGTGACCGTCTGGGTGCCGAGCACTGTACACAACGCAATCTTACTTAGCAGTCTCAGCATAGCAGGTTGTTGACACTACTGAAGTAGCGTGTACTAGAAAACCGGCAAGAAAGGCGAGAGGGTACAATAGTTAGTAGCAGAACTCACGGCCTCCAAACCGATTCTGCGTACGTTCATGAAGACTGCGTCGTGAGCATTGGCATAGGCACTTACCGACGACCATGACTAATCCGGGGTTGAAGATTGTTCACCACGGGTCTGGACATCATCGACCCTTCAGTCGTGCTACTCAGTATATCGAAACACGTGCTGCTTTCAAACCCTGCAAGACGCCCGAACTGTGCAGTCCCTCAGGTGTAGCCCTTGAGCTCCAAACGGACACAATCCCTTACACGCTAAACCCCTGAACCCTGACAGCCAAGCCCGAACCCACCTGTGACCATGCGCTGCTTCGTCAGCGTTGGGCTCAAGTCTCGCCACGCCGCGCGTCCGTGATGGCCGGCAAGCAGGCTCGGCTCGTCTGTGCTATCGCCTTTTCGGTGTTTCTGTAATGGCGTAGGGATTGGGGATTGAGGGTTTAGGGTCTTAGCCGCTAAGCCAAGATCAAGTTCAGGATTTGAGCCAGCATGTGGCCATCTCCCCAGCTTCATCTTCATAGACTAGAGCAGCTACCCGAAACCCAACGAACCTAAACCCCGATATCCGGTCCGAAACTTGCAAACCTAGACCAGCAACTGTAGTCCCAGCACCCGACTCCACGACGTACACTAGCAGACTCACCAGTGTCATTGCTGTTCCAGCATGCTCCTTGCGTCATTCTTTTGCAACATCAACCAATACATGACAGCACCGGTCTTCAAGCCCAAGCCCTTTCTGATACCACTCCGGCCCAGCCATTGCCACGGTTGGAGCTTTGGTGTGTTGGGTACTGGCTCTGCTGGAGAAGCCATCTAAACAATGTCATGCCCACACGGCTTCTCGAGGAGTTTTTTGAAAACATAAACCCTGAACTCTTGACCGCGAAGAATCCTTTTCAACTACTTTGTTAACCTTGATGGTCCCTCCTTTTGCATCAGACAGGGGGAAGGGCCCTGCTTCACGCTGCCATGCTTTGCGTTCGACAGCTTTCCGGGCGAGTGCTACGGTTGATGGACAAAATCCTGCATTACCCATTATAAGGAATATACCATAATTCCCATAGTTTAGGGTCCTTAGGGTCATGCAGGATTTTGTCCATCAGCCGTAGTGACGGTCCCTCAGGCGGAGGTTGCTGCCTTGGCCGATGCACATGGCTCCGTCATCAAATGCATTGCGCAGGTCTTGTCCCCTCCTGTCGGCCAGCCATGCTTTCGACTGAAGCTCCTTCACAAAGCCACGGTGCTGAGTCAGGATGCCACCTTGAAGCTTCCCCTCGCGTTACATGTGACCGTTTGTGGGTTCGTCGAGATTGATTCACTTGGTGCCCAGCCAAGCAAACGACACCGCTGCGCTTGAGGCCTTGCTTCGGTGCCCTTAAGACCCAGACTGGGTGGATTCCCAAGCTGGAACAGCGTTGATAGCGGCCGCGGCAGGTGGGGCGCTGGAGACTGCGAAGATTCTCGTGTCCGCCCGTGCGGACCTCGGCAAACCCTGCGAACAGAACCATGCTACTAATAATTCTATATATATATACATATATATATATATACATATATATATATATATTGATAAGCCCTGACCCAGCCCCTCTGCTGTCTTCACTGCAGCGTGGAATGGTCACCTTGACGTGGTGCACTTTCCGATTCAGGAGGATGCCAACAAGGACACGGCAACGAACAATGGCGCGACACCTGTCATGGCCGCAGCTTACAAGGGTCACCTCGAAGTCGTGCGCTTGCTGATTGAGAAGGGTGCCGACAAGGACACGCCAAAGATCGATGGTACAACGCCTCCCTACCTCGCAAGTCAGAATGGTAATCTTGATGTGGTGAGGCTGCTGCTTGAGAAGGGCGCCGACAAGGACAAAGCACAGGATGATGCTGCAACACCTGTCTTCATCGCAAGTCAAGAGGGTCACCTTGATGTGGTGGGTTTGCTGATTGAGACGAATGCCGACAAGGATGCAGCAAGGAACGATGGTGCGACACCTACCTTCATCGCAAGTCGAAATGGTCACCTCGATGTGGAGCGCTTGCTTACTGGCCAGGGCGCAGGCCCGACAAGGCCAAAACACTGTGAAATTCACATGACGCTTGCATTGTATGTGCAGTATGTGCAGCCTCGGTTGAGCCACTTCGATGACGAGCTTTCTGATTGATGGTTCGTGTCGAAAAGCACGACGAAAGGAGCGGCGGTGCCACACTGTTTCGACGCAGCTCAGCAGGGTGATCTTCACGTAGCGGGTTTTCTACATGCTTGCGCCGGTGTCTGCTTAAGACCTGACACAATGTGAAAGCAGGCTTCCTGAATGAACTCAGCATGGTCGTCACGAGGCAGCCAGCGTTAGAAAGCTTCGTCGCATGTCCCTCGGGTCGTCTAGATTAATCATAGGTTGGGCAACTGGAGCCCTAGGGTGTTTCATTTTTGGAAAAATATCGCTCGGAGCCATAGCCTTGGCCTAAGAATTCTTAGGCCAACATGTCTTCAGCTCGGCCTCGAAAGGAACACTCTCGAGATGGGCGCCTATTCTTTTCCCAGTACTATCTTGGGGTTCCTTATTATGATTCCAGTACTATCTTGATCTTGGGGTTCCTTATTATATGATTATAGTAGATTATGCTAAAATGTACCCCCCCCCAAAGCCCTATTTTAATTGGTGAGGCCCCTATAGTACATTCTCCTCCTAAGGCTTCAATTTGGGTCAAATGGCAAGAGTTTATGGGGGCCCAGGTGCTAGTTATCCGTTCCTTGTGCAGCCCAATGCTCTGCCTGTTTCGGCTGAGTCCGTTGCATGCAAGCCGTGTTCTGCCTCGGTGTAGCTTCCGCTTAACATAGAAGCTGGAATGACTCCCAATACGCTTCCGTAGCATAGCCCTAAACCATCCTAAACCCTAAACCCTGAAACCCGAAGCTCGAAGCCTAGCTGTGGCAGGAACAGCATATCCAGCACCAGGAATCCAGTCTTGAAAAAAGCAGGAACCCCGAAAGTGTTTGCAAATCTAGAACCCCGAACCCCAAACATAATCGCCGAACACCAAAGTCCAGAACCCCAATACCTTACCGGAAGGATTCGAGCCTGTCCTCGGATTCGGACTTCCCCCCTCCCGACCTGTTGTAATCCACCTTGAGCTCTGAGCCACAACTAGGTTCCTTAAAAGATTCCTGACAGGGCTCCTTAAAAGGTTCTATGAGGGATCTATGGGGTTTAGGGTCTACTAGGTTCCCCAGTACTTCTAGTAGCTGTTTCGCCCTTTTTTGGGGAGGCTCCATTGTTAGAGCCGAATAGTAGGAAACAGGGAACACTTAAGGGGCGATTCAGGCCTAGATAAACTTGACAGCGAAACCCTAAACCTTGAACACTAGTCACTAGGCCCTGCATCCTGTCACTATCCATCCCCCAATGAAACGTTTGAGTCTTTATTTGAACCATCATAAAATCATAAAAACCACGTACAACCCGATAAGACAAAGCTTAAACACTTGTCGAATCCTTTTGAAACTTTAAACCCTGTAAAACTCCGATAAGACCCTAAACCGCAAACTCCAAACCTGAAACCCTGAAGCCTAAACTAAGCCCTCTGTGGACGCTGCCAGGCCTGTCAGAGTACCGGCCTCTTGTCTGTGCCTGGCATCCCGGATGAGGACGACGAGGTGGAGGGTTTTAGGGCTTACCTTAACCCCAAATAACCTACCTTTTTTAAGGACTCATATAAGGAAATCATAATCAGGAACCCTAAAAAGGTAGGTTCTTTAGGGTCCAGGTCAGCTTTAGGGTTCGGGCCCTAGGTTCTTGAGAATTGTATACAGCACGCAGTATTTTCACCCGCGGTTCCTTATTCTAGCCATGGCATAATCATAGCCACAAAGCCCTGAAGATGTACTCTAAAGGTCTCTGTTCAGAGAGGCGCAAGTATAGGTGTTTGATAGGGTTTAGGGGCTCTTTTCAAACGCCCCTCACGGGAAGCATATGTATGGACAAACATAAGACACGCCTTATTTATTCACCTGAGCACTGAGAATCCCGGAACTGCAGCTGCTCTGAAGCCAAAACTTTAGGCGAAGCCCCTAGTCAAAATCCCTCAACCAACCCAGTGCCTTCTCTAGAAGCCTGAATAATTGCTACTCTGGCTTCCCGAAAGGTCCCAGGGTTCCGTATGTTACAAAATCATCCAAAATCTAACTAGTAAGGCCCCTATCCTATAGTACCCGTATAGATCCCTTGCAGTAACCCTTATAGACCCCTTTAAACAAGCCTATTCTATCCTATCCAGGATTCGTGTCCGTGCTGTTGAAGTCCTAAACCCCACGAACGACTGGGGACCTGGCAGGGTTAAGGGTTCGGGGTTCAGTGTTTTTTGTAGTTTATGGGTTTAGGGTTTAGGATGTATATAGGATTCAGAGTTTAAGGGAACCCCTCAAAAGGTCGGCAAGTTCGAAACACCAAACATTTCGGACAGGCGACGCGTGAGCTGCAAAATGGCAGCAGGCTGGCATTGTGCCCAGCAATATCGGGGGTGTAATCTGGAGTGATTGAAACAGGGTACTGCACATGAGATCTCGATTATGGGCCTACGGGGCTTATTCATGGTATCAAGTGGACTTGTACAGGGTTGTTTAGATTTTAGGAATTGTGGTGGCTCTAGTGTTTAACATGCCAAGAATTCCAACGTGGGCTTGCATAGCAGGCATATCCCTGAGGCTGCGCATAGCCAAGCAACACACACGTAAATGTAAACAACGATGCCTACTCTGGGCTAAGTGGGGTCCTAGGGTCCTAGGATGTAGAATTAGCAGTAATTCGCACTAGCCAAAGACCCATTCAGGCTGTTAATGAGGACTCATTATGCAGAAGATTCGAAGTTATCGGACCCTTCAGTTTTGGCGTACGGAAGTTCAGGGTTTCTGTAAAGATCCCTAGACTATACACACCCCCATAACACACACACACAGGCAACTACAAACACCCATAACAACCCTAAGTCCTAAACCCTAAACCCACCGTCAAGCTAAGAAGCTTGAGAAAAGAGCGGGGCGCGCCCCGAGCTTCGCAGGCGCAGCACCATCTGCAGCGACCCAGAATCCAAGGCTCAAAAATCGACTTCTGGTATTTCAACATAGAAGTCTGGGGCTTCAAGTTAGGATCTAGGATTAAATTTGGGGGCTTAGGGTTTAGGGTTCAGGGAGTAGCATAAGGGTCGACGGTGTGGGTGGGCGACCTTTGACCTCGCCTCGGTAAGTGTATCGAGGTCTCCACGATTAATACTCTTTCCTTGGTTTCCTGATACAGTAAAGCCGTCGGCTAATGCTCCCAACCACAAGGTAGCAAGCACTCCATCAAAGACATCCTTTGGCCATCTTGCTTTCTTCCCTTCCCGAAACTTACTGACAGGTTTGCCGTCGGGATAGATAGCATGCAATGTAGACGCCTGATGACTAACTCCCTTTCTTTGACGGGCCTTCACATGAGGATCGTCATTATGATCCCTATGCAGCGATGGACAATGGTGCTGATAGCCCTAGATCCTAATGCTGCTCCGTTCTTGCTCGGCAGCCCCCTCTGCCCTGACTTAAACAGCTTGATTAACATGAGGCAATCAGTTCAAGCATGTTCAAGCCGTAGCTTAGCTGATCTTTGAGCCGCACAATTTGGAGTTTACCTTCTAGGGGTTTGGGATGTAAGGATCCAACTAAAAGTTGCTATTTCACTCGTTACTTCAAGTTTGTCGGGCTCATTAGCAGATACTTGCTAGGTACAGAGCGCCTTCATGAATTTTGACTCTTGTAATGGTGAAGGGCTTGTGCTATTGACAAGGGTCCTTGTGGCCTTAGCCGCAAGCTGCTGCATACGAATGAGGCACGGCCGAAATTGAGCGAGTACGTGGATAAGCAGCTTGGCTCAGGATTCAGGTTCAAGACGTAAAACCTAAACCCTGACACCCCTCAAACCCTACCCTAAAACCCTGAACATCTAAACCCTTGTGACAACCCTAAACCCAAAGAGTTTGGTGATTTAGACAGTTTGGGTCTAGGACTTGTGGTTGTGCTCAAGCTTGCGGTCTGCGGGTCTGGACTTTAGGACGTAGGGTCTGTGGATTCTTCAGGATAGTGCAGCTTCATTGGGGTTGTGGCTTTACAGGCTTTATGCCTCCGTAGCCTGTATAGTGCTGCTGTGTCCTATCACATGTAATTATGAACATGGTATCTTAAGGTTGCACTGAATACTAGGAAAAGGGTACCCATTCTTTTGAAAGGGGTTGCTAAGGGGGTGCATCTAGGGTTGTAGGGCTTTGCATATGAATAGTTGTCAAAATTAGGGTCCCTTTTTGGCTCATTACTATAATACGGCACCTATTATTTAGGGTACCCAAAAAGGGACCTCAATTTTGACAACCACCCATATGAATACCAAAGTTTAGTGTGTCGGGTTGGAGTTAAGGGGCTAAGGGCTTTGGGGTTAACTCGGTTTTCGGAGTACCATACTTTAATACTTTTTTACTTAAGGGAACGATTATGAAATAAGAGTTTATACTTTTTGCTCCCTGGTTACTTAAAAGCCCAGTTAAATGTTCTAGTGTTGTACGGTTTGGGTAGGTTAGGCTTCTTGGTTTCAGAGTTGTAACATTCTGTAGTGCGTTTTTGGCTTGGGGTTTTAACCATGAGGCCAAACTTAGAGGTTTTATGAAGGTGCCCGACCAACAAGTAGGTCATGGATTCAGGGTGCGCTTGAGACAGATTGATCAATCTTCATTGCTCCCAGCAGGCCTTCGAGCCCACAACAATCGACTAGGTGAGGGTTTGATAGACAGCCACTCGGGGGTCTGAGTGTGTCCTGTTTTGGGTTCATTCAGGGTGTAGGGTCTGATGTCGCACCTACGGCTTGCTAAGTTGCCTTTTGGCATATTGTAGGCTTCAGGGCTTCTGGCTTCTTTTGCGCGACGAATAACCTGAGGCTCCAAGTAAGCTAGGATCTACATGGCTTGGGATCTAAAGTTTAGGGTCAATTAAGTATTTTTGTTGTTTCTTCCATTGTCCGAAGTCATATCGGGTATCTGCTCATCACATGGTTTCTGACTTTACGATATCTGACGCAATGGACCTGGTACTATGAGCAGTGCATAGTACCTACTTTGTGCCATTTGGAGCCCAAGGGCTGTACAAACGTCCAAGACTATCTGGAACTGTGCCTGCAAAGGACGAGTCGCGCCCCCATCGACAATCGATAGATGAAGCATCGGGATCCTAACAGCCGGCACGGAAATGCAGCGTGGCATTGCTTCCGATAAGTATGGTAGCTATCGCTTCTTCCGATGAGTCGCGGTACGGTGCGGTAATCCTTTACAAAGGCCCCACCCCTACACCGCCACACCCTGCAGCTACACACCTACCCCTACCCCACCGACACCTAGCAGCTATATGATGCTATGTGCACACAACTTTCAAGCCTAAGCTCAAAATGTACGTGTATACAACTCGACCCTACAAACCCATTAAACCTCTTACTAATTACTATTACAGCCTCGGGAAAAAGCCAGCAACCACAACATAACACCCTTACCACACCCTAATCTCCAAACCTTACCTAAGCGCCTAAAAGTAGATAAAATAATGGCCCTATACCTATAAAAGGCCATTATTCTACATACTTTTGGGGTCCAGGCACAGCCCTTTAGCAACCGCAAAAAGCCAAAACTAGCCGATTGAACCCCTGAAGCACAGAACCCAATACAACGCAGAAGCCCGAAGACACTGCCTACACCCTATAAACGCCCCTAAATCTTAAACCAGCCCAAACCTCTAAACCAGCCAAAACCCCGAAAAAAACTCTAAAAAATCCCCAAACCCCTAAACTGTTAGACCTCTATACATCCTAAAACCCCTAAGCTTTTTAACCTCTAAACCCCTAAGCCCAAACCCTAAACCCTAAACCCTAAAACCCCTAAGCCCCGACCGACACCGACGCCCTAAGCGTGAGCAGGCTAGAGCTGGCTTTGTCCAAATGCCGCGGTCTCAGAGGAATGGGAGTTGCCGACATTAGGGGTACCTTATTTTGGGGTCCTGAAAAAGGGATCCTGCTATTTAGGATACTGTCTCAGGGAAATGCCTCGTTAGGGTCCAAGTAGTCCTTATTCATGGTTGTTGGTACCCAAAAGGCGCCAAAGGAGGATTTAGACCCTTAGGGTGCCTCTTTAGTGTTTGAGGTTTCTGGGTTATCTGGATAAGGTCTAGGCGCGCAGGGTTTAGGGTTTGTGAATTTTGTGGGTTCCTGTAGTAAGTAGGATACAGGGTTTAGCGTTTAGGATTAAGGTTTGGGGGGTTTAGGTTTAATTTGAAGGGTTCCTGTCGAGGTTGTAGGATGTCGGCATTTCGTGGTCTCGAGTTGGAAACTTCGGGGTCGACTGTAACTGTAGCACTGTAGGTGCCTTTGATAGTTGGAATAGGGTTTGCGGATATATTTCACTATAATTCTAGTAAGGAGCCCTCGAAATCCTAGTCTGATTATTAAGGCCCTTACATTGGGGTTTGAGGCCCTCGACCTTTTCTTCGGAATTCATACAGACTTGGTAGGGGTTTATGGTAGGGAGTCCTTTGGGATTTCGGGGCCTGACATTTCGGGATCCATAGCTTTTGGACAAGACTTGATCCGGCTTTACAAGAACTTGACAGGGATTTAGGGTGTTGGAGTTTGGGGGTTGCGGCTGCGGGAAAGGAGGCGCCACAGCTATGGCGTGGGATTTATATAGTTACTGAGGAGATGCAACCAGGTTCAGCGTGCCGGCGGTGTCATATCTTAGTCGTTATCTCACAGATCAAGCTACATATGTCTCAGTATAACACTGCAAAGTACTTGGCTAATGTCTGAGTTAGACACTAGCTTGGAAGCAGCTATACTTTACAAGACGGCGCCAGGCACAAGAGCTCTGCAGTCGTTAGGGGCTGCAGCACCCCAAGCGCAACCCACCGGCCGGCTGGTGAAGTCGGCGATATAATGTAGGAACCTTACTAAGAAACCTTGGGCCTTTATTAGGGTAACAGGGTTCCTTATATGAATCCTACTATTTTGGGGGTTATAGGCCCAGGGTTTCTTAATCAGCGTTCCTACATTAGGAGCTCCGGCTAGCGTGCTTCTGCTCAAAATGTTGCGCGAGGCACTTGCAATCTGCATTGAATGGGATGGGCCTGACATGTTGTTCGCAGCACACGAAGGCTATCAATATTTCGCGCGCTAGGGTTGCCAAACGGGTATCCAGCAGGATGCGCAGGTTGTTTGGCAATCAACAGGGTCGTGTGCAGCTTGGGTGGCAATCAGATGTCTGCCCTGCTACGAGCAAAGTGCATCCTGATGCCTGGCTGCCAGAACACAAGCTCAGGCACACGTTGCAAGCTGGCTAAACACCCGTAGCAGTGACTTCTCGGCGGTAATGACGGATAGTTTTTGAGCTAGTATAGACAGTCCCTCGTGCCGGGTGTGACCGTTTGCAAGTGCGCCAGATCGTCCCGTTCTTCGGGTAAAACCCTGACCCTCAACCCTGATCTCTAGACCTTGCGCCCTCCGTAAGCCTTCTAGTAGCCTCGTAGAGACCCCCCTACCTTGGGTCCTTTAGGTTAGGGTTGTAAGGGACAGGGGTCCTCTAAGGGTTAAGTGTTTAGGGTTCCTTGGGCATCCTCAAAAACCCCGAGGCGTTGAAGGCTGGGATCGGTCTTTGGATTTCATGCCTTCTGGGCCTGCAGGGTCGGATCCTAATCCCTCAGACCCTAAACACTCCTATCGGTATACCCTTTTGGTTGTGTTCTGGCGTCCCCTTGAATGTCGAAACTGAATATGAAGAGGAAGAGACACCTCTTTAGGCTGCAGTGGGCTCCGGGACTCCGATTTCAGCTTTCTGTGCGGCCATCTGTGCCCTGAAGGGTGAAATTTTGTCTCAGTTGAGCGTGCGTGGACGTTTGTGGGTCATTGGGTGGAGAGACCTTGGACACTTTCCCCAGTACCCGAAGTCTCCAGACACTAAAGCGCCACAGCGCTGCCTTAACACTAAACTCGCAACCCCAAACCCTACAGACACCATACCCGTAACCCTCAAAGACCTCATAAACCTTATACGACTTAAATTAAGGGACAGTTGAGACCGCTATAAACCTTCGAGAGCCCTTCAAGAATTCCTTGAACAACAAACACCCACGGAATGCTCGAACCCTAAACCCTAAACTCCATTAAGCCGCTACTTGAGCCCTTATGTATCCTACACCCTAAACCCTAAACCCTAACATAAGCCCTGTAAAACTCGTTGAAGCCGTTTAAGATGCCTACCTGGACCCCAAAAGTATGTAGAATAATAGCCTTTTATGGGTATTGGGCCATTATTTTACCTACTTTGGGGGGTTTAGGTAGACCCCCTCCGAGCATTGCAACGCGAGGTCTGTCAGACTACCGGGCTCAGGCGCCGCGGTCGCGATTGAGGGTACCCCAAGGGTCCAAGTACCCAATAATCATATAGTCTCCAAAATCCTAAGGGTTTGGGGTTCAGGGAGTACTATAAGGGTCGACGGTGTGGGTGGGCGACCTTTGACCTCTCCGGGGTAAGCCACCATGGGCTATTAGACCTTAAGGGTACCTTAATCTACCCTTAATAGGGTCC